>NQII01001684.1:281529-448682 GCA_002778355.1 Clitarchus hookeri
ATTGAAGCAGTTCAATTTTAAATAAAATTTCTTTGCTTGCACACTTACGCAAGTTTGTGAGCTAGGGTGGGACCATATATAACCTGACCCTTCTCTTGTTATGACAATTGGCTTAATGAATTAGTGCAGGAGCCAACTTTTCGTATATTTTGATATGGCGAATAAAAATACTTTGTTAAATAAATTATTTCCACATCACGAACAAAAAGGTAGCAATGCCAGTTTTTCCATTAAATAATCCGTTAACAAAGACAATAATTTTAAGGCAGCCTGTCTGCTTTCATCTCACGTTAATTGAAAAATAAGTTATTCAGTTTGAATTATTTCCAAAGTAATTGGAATAAATAAGTAGGCTACACTTCTTATANTATTATTTCCACATCACGAACAAAAAGGTAGCAATGCCAGTTTTTCCGTTAAATAATCCGTTAACAAAGACAATAATTTTAAGGCAGCCTGTCTGCTTTCATCTCACTTTAATTGAAAAATAAGTTATTCAATTTGAATTATTTCCAAAGTAATGGGAATAAATAAGTAGGCTACACTTCTTATACAAATGCAAAAACGTTCGTGGCCTTGAGAAATAACACATTATATAAGCTGTATTTATGATTTTTAAGAATAGAAAAATTCAGTTATTACAAAAGTATAATTAAAATTTTCTTCGAAAAATTCTTATAATTAATTTATTTGTACATTTACATACGCCTACTCATATAAACTTATTTATTGTGATGGGGAAAAAACAAATACGACGGTGATTTGTGAATATAATTTATAGCGAATTGTTTATTGTAGATTTTTCATGAAATAAAATATAAAACGTTAAGTTACGAAACACGTAAATATAGTGAATATAAGAATGGTTCCTACAATAGTATTGATTAAAATGTTCATTTTATACCACTGCAGAAATATACATACAGTGTCATACAACTTCATTTCGTTAAAGTAATTTTCTATACTCATAATTTTAATATTTTNCTTCATTTCGTTAAAGTAATTTTCTATACTCATAATTTTAATATTTTGAATTGTTTCAAATAATAGCTCATATGTTAACATTAAGAGTTTTATAACAACAAATTTAAATTAACTTTTCCTAAAAAAAAAATNTCAAATAATAGCTCATATGTTAACATTAAGAGTTTTATAACAACAAATTTAAATTAACTTTTCCTAAAAAAAAAATGGTTTTGCACATATCCCGAAAACAATTGTAGCGTTATTTGTGCAATAAAACAGTTAATTTGACGACTGGCAATTTAACATGAAAATTCTAAGCAAAATACTAAGAAAATCATCTGTAGCTGGTTTTCTAAAATCGCCTACGTCAAAGAAAATAGACACTATAGACGCTATTTCATAAGTTGCCTTAATAAAATGTGACATTTGGAGGGGCAACTCGGAAAGTTGGAACACAGGAAATATCNAAAAAAAAAATGGTTTTGCACATATCCCGAAAACAATTGTAGGCAATAAACACGTTATTTTGTCAATTAAACTGCACTGGCAATTTAACATGAAAATTCTAAGCAAAATACTAAGAANGGCAATAAACACGTTATTTTGTCAATTAAACTGCACTGGCAATTTAACATGAAAATTCTAAGCAAAATACTAAGAACATCATCGGTAGCTGGTTTTCTAAAATCGCCTACGTCAAAGAAAATAGACACTATAGTCGCTATTTCATAAGTTGCCTTAATAAAATGTGACATTTGGAGGGGCAACTCGGAAAGTTGGAACACAGGAAATATCTCCGAAACAGCGAAAACTCTTTTCTTGGAATCAGTAAAAGCGCGCTGATTATTTCAGTTATTCGATTTCATCGCTTTAACAGAACTTCATATTGAATTACTGTGAAATACACGTCTCATATGGGTTGATTCGAGATCACTTCTCTGATTCTTCGTCGGACGATTAATATTTACTAAAATACTTTCTAGTGGGTAGCATATCGCTCATTGAAGTCACTGGTTCAGATTTAGGGTGGGTGAGTAACGGCCAGTTGCTAAAAATGCCATTATTAAAAACGTCGATATTAAGCCAAAAATAGCTGTTATCAAGAGATATGTAATTAATACATACATAATTCCGTACCCATTTATGACAATAATTACGAATGAAGGAGATGAAAACAACCAAATCAACCAATTAAACATAAAAACATAAAAAACAGTTGATATATATATACATATATGTATATATACATACATATATATATATATAAACTGCTCAACGAAAGCAACACAGGTAAACAGAGTGGCATTTTTACATGCAGAAAAATTAACGTCTTGGGAAGTGGACACTAAGTCAACCTGAAGACTTAACAAATACCTGGCGGAAGTCTCAAACTATTTTAAAAATGTGTACGTGTTGCACACGAAGATGACATATGGCCGGCACTGTACGCAGCAAAGCAAAGGGTCCAGTGTTGTGGGCAGGTCTTCCTTATTTGCTTTCTTTGAATGATTTCTGCAGATGGGGAATAGGTAAGTAATTTAATTGTAATTTACTGCGGAAATTCGCTATTGAAACCCACGTGTCCACGAAAACCCAGAGAATGGCATAAAAATGTATATCTACTCTGAAATCGGCGGTGACAGACGCAAGTTCCAGAAACGTCCATACTTTTTCACAAGGAAAACTCTTTGTGCTCTTCTGTGCTGTATTTTTGCATCGTCCAGTTTTGTTCCTGTACATCTGTAATATCCTCATGGCTCGTCTGTGTTTTTTTCCATTCTATTGTCCAGGATTTTTGCGTGTATTCGTGCATGCTCTCTTCATATATCGTTCGTTTGGTTACTCGTCCTTACGTGTATTTTGTCGTTTATCTGTAAAACATCTGACTTAATTCTCTGTAAGATGGTTTTTATGTTGGAAATATCTGTCGGTATCTTGGCTGTTTTCAGTGTATGATTTACGCCATTCTCTGGCTTTTCTGTGATGGCATATCTGTAATGGCGCATCTCTTCGGTGGTTTTTAATTTAACCTCCCGTAGTAGTTAGCTGATTATCAAGCCTGCACTTGCTCCAGGTTATTAATGGTTCATGTCGCTGTCAGTAAACACCACGCCCACAGTTCATTGTTCATGACTGTTAAATACGAAATATTTCAGCTTAATAACATCGCAAGTCATAGCATTACTTAATTGAACACCTGAAACTATAAATCAATTGGCGACCATGGGTCTGTTCGTACACAAACGCAAAATAATAATCCTGGAAGCTTAGCCGGGATTCTAACACTTGACGTTTCTCAATGTATATCATGGAAGTCGCATATTGAACAGTAGGCATTAACTGAAATACAAAAAATTAGGAAATAATTTGTTAGCCTTTGATAAACTGATATATTGCAAAAAAAAAGAGACGATAAAGACATATTTATTATAAACGCATACATTTACAAACAAACGGAAGTATTTTCTTCCGCTTGTTTATTTTAAGATGTCTTGTATTTTTTAAACAGCGTCGCTTTATATGTAGCATTGCTGGCATTATAAAATATATTGAATCATTGAAGAAAGAACGTTTTCGTTCCTGCAGAAAAAATTATAGCAACAGTAATTGTTATTTTATTTTTTATATTTTAAGTAATTGAGTGCCACAAACCAACAATAAGACCTTAGCAGGGAACACATTTTTTTTTGTTTTTTTCCACAGAAAATAGAAAAGGTATCGGTAAGCAACTGTACTGAGGATTTCAGGAAACACTGGAAATCCGAAATCAGGATGGTGAGACTGGGAATCCAAACTGGATCCTCTCAAATGCGAGTGAGGCGTTTTACCACTTCGCCACCTAACTCTGCTTACTGCAAGCAGATGAGAAATAAAAATTATAGAAAGTCAGGTTCTTTCTGTTTGTGTGTTTCATTTAAGATTGAAGAAGGATATATATGGTATGCTAATTTTCGAAATTTAAGAAAAACTGACATTGTGAGGTAAGAGTTGAGAGATTTTGGTGGCTCTTAACAACGAGGTCTTGAGAGACAATGAGCGTGAAATAACGTGACGATAAAGCGGCGCAGGAATGCAAGGGCGAGGGTAACGGGAGATCCTCGAGAAAACCCGCCGACCAGCGGCATCGTCCGGCACGATTCCCACTTGCGTAAATCCGGGAGTCCTCTCGCCGGGGATTGAACCCGATTCGCCTTGGTGGAAGGCGAGTAGTCTAACCGCTCAGCCACCGCAGCTCCAACTTAAACGTAAAAGTAGTCGTGGGGTAGGCACTAATTCTGTTACTTTGTTATCACATTTATGTGAATCCACTTACTGTAAATGTGAAACCTGTTTATACAATTATGGAATCGCAAAAAGTTCATGAAAAGTTACGCAACCGGTCATACATTTAGAGGCGAGCAATATAAACAATACGTTTAAAAGTGTATTACAAATAAATTTTAACACCGAATACGTGAAACTGCAATCAAGAAGCAAATTTTCTTTCTGTGTTCAGATTAAGTTCCGTCATTGAACTCGCGATAATACCAACCAAGAGTCCGCAATTGTTTAAGAATAAGACGGCCATATTAAAAATTATTTTGCAAAGCTCTTGAAGTATTCCATTAATTTAATTCAATGCCAGATTAGTATATTTGCTTATGCCACTGAAACATCCATTAATTTTTTCTGCAATGTTAGTTTATCGATAGTATAGAAGAATGTTTTTACGTACAAAATCAATACCATTGTCTGATATTGCTATGTATGATAATTAACATGACAAAGTGCTATCCTTGTAAGTGAACAATCTCCGACACTGCAGAACTAAAAGTTGTGATCCTGATACTTTATAAGAATACGTCAGTGAAAGTACAGAAATTGTTTACTGAGTTTACAAACCTGTAAGAGCTTCACGGGTTAAAAAGCTTGGTTTGTGTGAATAATAATTTTTATGATAAAGAAACAAGAAAGATATTTCAAAGTATCCACAGCGTCGCAAATCAAATGTATAAAAACGAGGTATACATTTTGTCGTAAGATAATTGTTTTATAATATTTTCTTCCCAATATAATGGCAAATAGCGAAAGCCTCTGATAGGAGAACACATTGATTTTTGGTTATTTCAGTAACAGATAAATATATATCAGGCTTCGAGTAAAAACCCTTCAAAAAACATAACGTTCATTTTCAGTTATATTAACAAGATTAATCTTTTGCCCATTAAGTGACCTCACGATACAAAAAAAACGCATTTTGGGTTGATTACATTTACATAATTATATACAACTTAAAAAATTTTCGACGTAATAAATAAAAATGTAAAAATTAAAAATAAGCATAGACATTTTCTTTTACACTATGAAGATTTTTCAGAATTATAGATGTTTATATTTGTCCTCAGAAAAAAGTCTTGCAATATTAATGAAACTCGCNAACATTTCCATGAGCTGGGAAGTCCTGTGTTACAAACGTACTTAAGTTTATAATGTTTTAAATGAAATTATTGTATAAAAGTGGCTCACTTTGGTAGTCGTTTATACTCGGCAAATATGTTACCGATTTGACGAAGATAAAGAGGAAACACATTTCTCAATTCTTCAGTTTTATAAAGTCACTTCCCAGCTACTGATAAAATGTTCTTCACTTTGAAGGTCTTTAATATTTTTGCGTGGCATTTTTAATATACTGTTTTATAAACGGAATATATGCATTTGCACACTTCATTTTAAGTATAAGTTAATTAAAAATTACGACAGAAGTTATTAATAATAACTGTCACACAGTGACTAGTAGTAACTAGTAGTAAAACATTATTGTGAGTCTAAGATTAATTTTATGTACATTTTATAGATATCACTTTATCTGCAGGACGAATAATACAGTTAAAATTTACAACCTTTCCAAGGATGGTAATGAGATTAACCAAAATTTAATACTTACTTGTATGCTGTCTTCGAAATTGTTTGAAATTTTTTAAGTTAATATTTACTGGATAATAGAGTTGAATATTACACAAACACATGAAATAAAAATGTGACATTAAAATGCATTGGGATCCATTATTATACATCATCAAAGATTATTTAGAAACGTGTATAAAATGAGAACGATTTGGTACCCAAATTTAGTAAATTGTAAATACCCCGGTGTTTGAAGGTGGTAATGTCCCTCACGATGTAGCAAGCACGTTTATACTTTGTTTTATTTGTCCTTGTACTAATGAAGTTTTTATTTTCCAATCTCTCAAACCGTTACTTATAAAACTCGAAGAAAGGCGTGTCGCTGAATTTTTTGACAGTTGCGCAAGTTAACAAAAATATTTCAGTGAAATAGACATCGAAAAAATCTTCTGGTAAAACCAGAATCATTTTGTGGTGACAGAGGACTGTCTTAAATAACACCAAAGTAAGCAGTATTTTGTTCTCACCAAAAAATAAAAAAATTGGCAAGGATATATTATGACATAAATGTTTAAAATTTAAGAAAGTAACAAGGACTGCAATATTGGCAACAGTGTTACTTGTGAAAAAAGCGCATGTACTCACCACTGAACAGTTGACTAAGATGTGTTCTGTTTGTTGTCACCCCTGCAGATGTAAATTCGAAATAGAGTTTAATCGAGTAGACTTTATAGTCCAAATATGTCTGTCTTCCGAAATAATACCGGGGTATTTAAACTGGAATAACTGATTCCACCTTATGAGGGTGTATGCGCCGAATTCACCATAAAATCGTTAATAATTCACAGTGAGCTGCAATCGCTGTGACTGACGTGGAGCAGCTGAAGATGTTCTCACTGCGAGAGTGTTGGGGAAGTTGACGTCGCGGTGCGGGCTGAGCCGGTCGCGGAAGGTCGCGGCTCGATCAGCGTCATCGCTGAGGTCTCGGGCGAGGAGCGGCTACGCGGGTGACGTGACGGGCGCGCGGTGCACAGTGTCCGGCGACGAGGGGAGGAGAACGCCGCAGCATCGCGACGCCGAGGCGTCGGTCCGGGGAGAAGGCGTCGGTGCGCACGCCCAGGACGCCGGTACGCTGCCCCCCTCGCCACTGTCCCAGAACTACTTCGCTCCCCCTACTTCGCCTCGCGTGGCCCAGAACACCCTGTCTCCCCCTACTCGCCCTCCCGCCTGGACCACTGCGTCTGTTACTCCCCTCTCCGGGCCGATGTAGACCCTCGCGACTGTGCCCACGCCCCTGCGCTTGTCCCAGGGGAAGGGTAGGGTGGAATTAGGCTCGTCACCGCCCCTGGCGACACCTCGCGCTTAGTATCATTACATGGCGTGGTGGCTGGCCACGTCCCTACCTCCGCGGCCATGAAGCTTCAACACGGCCGTCTTAACCCCTTTACATATGATCCCGAGTATACTCGTTCTCGTATGACGTGATGGAGGAAAAAAATCATGATCGGTGCTGTACAGTGTCAGAAGCTAGCACCAATAAAGACAGCGTATTATTTTTCTTCGATAATACTATAGGCTACTGCTAGCACACGAAAATTGTATTATTAGTTGCTGTCAGTGGCATAGGCCAATAAAAATTATTTTTATAGGATCCATCGTCTAAGTTAATACTATAAATTTGTAAGTTCTTGTCAGAACAAAAATTTCCTCTTTTGCAACACTTGGATCGAAAAATTTATATGTTATGTTAAAAGGTTAAGAGCGTTCAAGTGTCTTGATCTTCTCTTATTACCGAGATCTAAAAATTTCAGTATGATATCACAATTAGTTTTAAAATTGTATCGACACTATGAAAAAATTATATTTCCTCTTCCATAGTAATAATATATATTTTGACTAAAATACTACAGCCGATTTCATTTCGAAAAAAATTAGTTAACGACAAAAGTTTTATTTCAGTCGAAATGCTACTAGAAATCACAGGCATGCCTTCAAGTAATTTCTTTGTATTGCAACCAATGGTTCGAAGGTCGTTAGAGTTTAATATATTTTCATTTATATATAAATACACTTTTATATGAATTTCGTAGTAAATTGTAATATGAAGCTACTTCCTAAAATCTATAAAATTTGAAGGAAATTGTGTATGTGTTATGCTCGCAGTCTAAATTAATTTTAGGCTGTAACCAAATAAACTTACACCATTTTGAAATACATTAAATGCAGAAAAATCCTTTCAAATATTTTATTATTATATATTAAAGTGTGCACGAGGCAGGTGAACTTTTATCAACTTAATATTCAATGTTGATTTTAACCGGGGAGGTACAATCGTACAATGAAAAATCTGTTAATTTAAAAATTATCGCATGGTAGAAATAAACTGCTCAATATTTAAATACGCTGCTAATAAATATGAATTTAAGAACACGGTTGTTTAACATCGCTAGTGTTGCAGTTGAACGAGAAGATGGACACATCCTTGAAACATCAGTAAATCCCGTGAGGTTAAGTGACATAAAGATGTTGAAAATACAGGGTGATTCTAAAATCATGGGACAAACATTGAGGGGTGGTAGAACACACTAAAAAAAACAATTATTATATAGGAATATATGGGCGGAAGTGACGCGTTGAGGCAAAAACACAAAAACATAACACATTAACGGAAACATAAAATGTTCATGAGCAGCATACTTAACGAATGATTCCGTACAGAAAATGTTAAAACAGTTGCTGGAAATGCATCCACCAACAGTCACGCATGCTTGGCGACCTCTATATGGCGTGATTGGCTGACAATGGTGGCGTGCGTGAAATATCCGGCATATTTGAATATGTTAGCCAATCACTCCACCGACGCATCAAGCTTGCATTACTGTCGGTGGTAGCAATTTTCAGCAATTATTATAAACATTGCTGTGAAAAGGCATTTAGCGGCGATGTTGTAAATAAACAATGTGTTGCATTTCATGTGTAATTTTTGTGTTTGTGCCTCAACGCGTCACTCCCGCCCATATATTCCTATACAATAATTGTTTGTTTTAGTGAGCCCTACCACCCCTCAATGTTTTTCCCATGATTCTAGAATCATCCTCTATAATGTTCAACATTCAGGAGAATATTTAGGCGTTTACAGGCACATACACAGTAAAAAAATTGTAATTTTACAGAGAAATTCATTGTAATTTTACAAATGCTTGTAACAGTACAAAGACTTCTCTTGTAAAACTACTCGTTTGTAAAACTACAAGGGCCGTGTTTGAAACAGACCTCGATAAATTTTTGCACTATACTGACCCGTATCCACGAGCATCAGCAAAATGGCGGACATTAAACAACGTAAAACTGTATACATCTGCTTGTGCAAAAACTATAGGTGATGTAAAAATAAACGTATTGAAAGTTTTAATAACGTTAAACACTTAAAACAACTAAAATAATAATAATATAACGACAATTCCAATAAAACGTGACCATATTACTCATTAACTGTTTGTCTCTTAGCTACACAGAATCTTAAATTGACTATCAATACTTCGTTGTTAAGATCCGTCCAAATCTTTCAACTCAATAACAGAACTCTTAAAATTAAATCATTCTATTCTTCTTAATCAAATAACTTTATTAATATGTTCTAAGTACTTGAAGTTATAGTTACTATAAAAATAATTGTTACTCTCGTAAGTCAAATTGGTTTTGTGGTTGAGGTAGCGGGCTAATAATGCAAGTGGTGTGTGTTCCAGTCCCCGCGCTGTTAAAGTATGATTTTTTTGTTGTCAATTATATTTATAAAAAATTTTTTTAGTTATTCTTTGTTATTAATTCATTACATTAATTTTCTAGAAGAAGAGATAATGGTTTGTACATTTCTAAATAATGTACGTTTTGATACAATGCTATAATTAGTAATATTACAAATATATGTTTTGCAGATTTTACAAGAAAACTTTTTGCAGTTTTACAAAGGATTTTCTTGTCAACAGGGTTTCCGAGGATTTTTCTTGTAAAAGTACGAATAAATGTTTACAGTGTAGATGTTTGCATCCAGCTTATTGGAAGTTATGACTCTGCTACATAATTCTGCAAATGTTTAACTTTGTTTGAATTATTATTTTTTATTACTTACTTGATATCTTTACAAAGTTTGCTACAGTTTTAGTCTTCCGCACTTTTTTTAAAAGAACCATTAACGAGGCAAGTGCTGTAGAGTAGAAAGGAGTATCCATTGCAAGGTAGCAGTAGGATGCCAGGATGGCGAGTGGAAATGCAGAAACTAACAGAACCTGTGTTCCTGCAGTACTGGATATAGGCCACACACTTCTAGACTTTCTTCAATAAAAATAAACGTGTGCCAACACTATGTCTACAATAGTGACTAAGGTAAACATCTAAAGGAGTATATTAAGATTGGAAAGGGCTTATTAACGTCACCCGGTGTTACGCCTCAAGGCTATCAGGGGACGTCTAAAAAACTAACTTACGACCTAACATAGGCTTACACCGACGCCTTGCCTGGGTTTCGAGCCCGGAGCCTCCCGCACCGCAGACCGGCGGCGCACAAACCGACTGCGCCACGAGAGGTCGTCGCCGCGTTTCAAAAATTGTTTCTCCTCAAAAGAGTAAATATTTATGTAGTCAAAGGATCCACTATAAAGAATGGGATGCACCTTGGAATATTATAATATTATCCAGAATATATTAGGGTATGTATCACATACCGTATTGTAGATGTATTAATGTTCATTTCNGAATATTATAATATTATCCAGAATATATTAGGGTATGTATCACATACCGTATTGTAGATGTATTAATGTTCATTTCTGTGAATGGCCTGAAACCACCGCGAACGCAGTCAGTAAGTAGACTCCTCTGTGTTATGCTATTGGCCGCTGCTGGCACGCGGATATATATTACTTGCTTTTTTTTTTTTTTTGCAACGTACCAATAGGAAACAACTTAAAGCAATGTATAAAAGTTATTGAAAGGAATTTGTTAACGAAAATATTATATTCCTTGCAGTAATGGGTAGATGCAGATGTTTATGTGCCTAGGAGTATAATGACATGCATTTTTAAATTTGAATTTGTTACAATGGACATCCTGAATTACGTGTGCGCTTGNTGCCTAGGAGTATAATGACATGCATTTTTAAATTTGAATTTGTTACAATGGACATCCTGAATTACGTGTGCGCTTAAACCGTGGAAGTATTTATTTTTTTCATTCATTCAGCAATAGGTTTTTTTGTTTTTTTATAAAATTATGTGTTGAATTACATTTCCTAAATTGTACTCATTAATTTTGTTTCATCCAATAATAACTGNTTTTTTTATAAAATTATGTGTTGAATTACATTTCCTAAATTGTACTCATTAATTTTGTTTCATCCAATAATAACTGATGTACAGTATATTTAAATGTAATTTTAAATCTATAACTGTAAAATGTGGTTAAGTGAAAGGGAGTCGTTCACGAATCTAGTGATATTAATCACAGATAACTGAAAAAATTTCATTAATTTGATCATACTGAAATAACTGCTTATAATAATTTTATGTTGACTGAAAACATTTATTTGTAGTGAGATAAATGTACTCGCTATTGTACCAGGTCCCGTGCTGTTTTCGAACAAAATAAAATAATAACTTTTAAGAAGAAATCGTTTTGTATTTTTTAAGATTTTAGGGTTAAACCCACAACGCGAAGGTTATTTGGAGCTAACTTATGTTGTTAGAGTTTGTAAAATCATATCAGAAAACATATAATTTACTTGTTTATATTTCCACTGTAATGTTATTATTTCAGATTCTGAAAAATATATGGCCGAATAAATTTATGATATTGGGGGCTCAAAAATAATCTTATATCGGAAAGACTATTTGGCTTGGCCATTTGAATCGTAGCGAACATTCAGTTTTTATTACTTTCTTTATTGTTTTAACTTCGTCACAATATTAATAAATATTTTACCTAGCAAAATGTAATGAAATTAATGTGTATGCTATGGTGTTTATTGTCTACTCGACGTCACTTCCAACTTTTCTGGAGTCCTGCTGAAGTTCTATTTTCCTGCTTCTCACAACGTATCCTTTCGTGGTACATAAATAGGTCATAATGAGAATCCAAGGAGAAAACGACTCACAGTGGTGGTTACACAGCCAAAAAAAAAATATTTTAATTTAAATATATTAATAAATACGAGTTGTTTCTACAACAGTGTTACCTGAAAACCAAAAACGTATCGGTAAGAAATGTTTCCTTTACAACCAACATTACAAAAATTAATGTATTAACATTTAAAAGAAGGACTATTTCTTACTAAAAATAACTCTTTTCACACTGCTTTTAATTAATATTAACTGCAAAATAAATATTATAATCTATAGAAAAATATTTATGAATGCTTTATTTAACAATGAAATATATACTTTAAGGTCACCGAAAGTATCAAAGTATTGATATATGTGGTTTATTTAGGAAACAACCAAAAGCGTCGTAAATTGGGCGATTTTACAAAGGTTTGATTCAATAAATGTGAATATACAGTGAACAGACTAAATGTATGTTAACTATAGGTTGTTCACGTGTTATTTGGGAACTTCTCAAACAACATTTGAATAAGTCAGTGCTACAACCTGAATATATTTCAATGGGCAAGCTGACCGGCAAATACCCAGCAAAGTTGGTAACGACGCAGGGAAAGTAGCTCCAACTATTTACAATTAATACATTTAATCAGTAAACTTTGCAATTACCTCAAATAAATTAATGTAATTAAATAACTAGAATCAGTCGCAATAAACAGTGTATAGAAAATATATAATTACTTTTTAATAATACGTCCATATTTGACAGTACCAATATTTAAGATAAAATCCGTATCGCATGTTCATACAGTCCCACTTAAGTTCAGTCCAGATTCCACCAGTCCGCAATGTTCTAGAGTTCACCTAGCGCCCTCATGCACAGTAACCTTCACTCGTCGGGTTTCACACCCTATCGTCCGTTCATGCCACAAACACCTCGTCCACCGTTGTCCCGCAATCTCCCTTCGTCGTCCGTCTTCTTCACTTATGTCCCTCGCCGCACCAGACTTCTACTTAAATACCGCACTCAGCCAGAAGGCTTCTACCAAGAATTCTGTCAAGACTTCCGACCCTCAGGCTGGTGCGATATTTATGGGGTTGTAGGCCATCACCCAGAAATTTCTCTAAATGCTGCGTTGCACCGAGGGTACTAGTACCCAGAATATTCTTGCGCAACCTCTACACTCGTCGACTTCTACACAGGGGGGAGGAGGAGCTGTGACGCCAGTAAGGTCAGCTGTCAATCATTCTCCCGGCTGCAGGCCACCCAGAGTAGACCGCCTGGGGAGAGAGGTGGGTAGAGGTGNGTAGGACCGCGCGTCTGATGCGAAATTCTGCGCGCGTAACAATATAGTGATCAGTCCCATGACAATGTTCGTGTTAAATATGGTGGAAGGATACACGGTGTGCCTACAAGTAGATCTTAACTATTTGAGAAGTACACACGTATATACTTGAAGGCTACGTTTATTTGTAAATTGCAAATAAAACTAAGTGTTTCTACTATATCACTGGACAATCTAAGCAAAGTAATTACAACTAGTCTACCTGTTATTTCGTAACATTAAAATGGTTCTTTTAAATAATTTCTCAAATAATCATGATGGATTGTAAAACGTGTTACGTCTGTCTCGAAACATTAATTGGTACTCAGTCAACACTTAACTCCATTGGCTGACTGCCAGCCAATAATAAACGTTGCAGAGTAAAGTAAACGTGTCCGGTGTAGCTAGGACAAATGGGAGGATGGCAAATGGAAATGCAGAGGCCAACACAAATGATATTGCTGTAGTGTACAATATTGGCAGCTCACTTCAACCTTGCCTTCAGTTGCAGTAAATTCGTGTATTCAAAGGGTTAACTCTTCCAAGAACATGGAAAAATGTAATTTTAGCGTTGCAACGAACTAGTGTTTTATTTGTAACTGTACGATTATCAGTCTAACGTTCTGTCATATGTCGGGGCCAATAAAAATTTGTTTTTGTTTGATGTTCCTAGAAACAGTTGTTTGAGCGAGCACGCAATGTCGTCTCAACAACGAATGAAATCTCTAATCTCGTGGGGAACTTTCCTTATTGGATGTATTCTCTACGGTGTACAACGTATATAATTAAATAAATTCCAATGCTACGTTCACCTTATCGACCACCATGCCTGAAAGAGTTCAAGGGATCGCCGGTCTGCAACCGTTTTTCGCGTTTGAGGCCGAGAAGCGCAGGAACGATTAGGGTGAGACTGCCACGCGCAGCAAGTGTGCGGTCGCCGCTAAGCGCAAGGCTCTGAACTGGCGTGCGGTGTTATCATCGTGCTACGTGTGCCTATGGGACTTTGAGTGATGACTCTATAATTTTATTGGTGGAAAGTCTGTAGGGAGGTTCAGTGCAGGGCCCTTGAGTACTTTTGTGTGTATCTGACAGAAATATTTTGAGATACAGTGCTTTCAAATGGGTTTTATTTTTTTAGCTATTTTGGAGTGGTACTCCGAAGTGGTGTTTCTAACGGGTTTGATGTCTTCAAATAGTTTTTCTAACATGTGTGATGTCTTGAAACACGCATAGTCTAAAATGGCTGTTATTTTTTTAGATTACTTTATTATGCGNTAATTGGTACTCAGTCAACACTTAACTCCATTGGCTGACTGCCAGCCAATAATAAACGTTGCAGAGTAAAGTAAAGGTGTCCGGTGTAGCTAGGACAAATGGGAGGATGGCAAATGGAAATGCAGAGGCCAACACAACTGATATTGCTGTAGTGTACAATATTGGCAGCTCACTTCAACCTTGTCTTCAGTTGCAGTAAATTCGTGTATTCAAAGGGTTAACTCTTCCAAGAACATGGAAAAATTTAATTTTAGCGTTGCAACGAACTAGTGTTTTATTTGTAACTGTACGCTCATCAGTCTAACGTTCTGTCATATGTCGGGGCCAATAAAAATTTGTTTGTGTTTGATGTTCCTAGAAACAGTTGTTTGAGCGAGCACGGAATGTCGTCTCAACAACGAATGAAATCTCTAATCTCGTGGGGAACTTTCCTTATTGGATGTATTCTCTACGGTGTACAACGTATATAATTAAATAAATTCCAATGCTACGTTCACCTTATCGACCACCATGCCTGAAAGAGTTCAAGGGATCGCCGGTCTGCAACCGTTTTTCGCGTTTGAGGCCGAGAAGCGCAGGAACGATTAGGGTGAGACTGCCACGCGCAGCAAGTGTGCGGTCGCCGCTAAGCGCAAGGCTCTGAACTGGCGTGCGGTGTTATCATCGTGCTACGTGTGCCTATGGGACTTTGAGTGATGACTCTATAATTTTATTGGTGGAAAGTCTGTAGGGAGGTTCAGTGCAGGGCCCTTGAGTACTTTTGTGTGTATCTGACAGAAATATTTTGAGATACAGTGCTTTCAAATGGGTTTTATTTTTTAGCTATTTTGGAGTGGTACTCCGAAGTGGTGTTTCTAACGGGTTTGATGTCTTCAAATAGTGTTTCTAACATGTGTGATGTCTTGAAACACGCATAGTCTAAAATGGCTGTTATTTTTTTAGATTACTTTATTGTGCGNTTTCTAACATGTGTGATGTCTTGAAACACGCATAGTCTAAAATGGCTGTTATTTTTTTAGATTACTTTATTGTGCGTTTAATAATTTCGTAAATAAAATCTCTATTACGAACACTCTGCAACACAGATGAAACGCTATGTAGGCGGGCCCTGAACCCACTCAGACCCAGAATACATAATTGTGTACATCACTCAAGTGTGGGTAGTTTTTGCTCTGTACTGCACACTGCGAAGGTCAATAACCAATGGTCCTATCTGCAGGTTGATGATTCGAAAACCTCGTCTAGGTCATAATCGGTTCATATAACTGTAGCAGAACATATAGCCTACAGCTCTATGGCTTTGACAACGGAATATGTGTTGTGTCGACTTGATTACAGCACGTATCATATAACATTGTGTTTGCAGCACCTGCAATCGTAAGTTAAAGTGGGTTTGAAGGGTTAAGAAGGTCTTTCCAAAGTGCTCAGTTCACCTTGCACAGCTTATATCCGTGCAGTTATACCAGTCGATGACAGACTGTCTGAAGCAGCCAGGAATAGCGGTGTCGCTACACGGGCTGACCTGGACCTGCCTGGAGTCTCAGCGAGGTCATTAGCAGCGAGAGGACAGGCCGCTGGATGCTGGAGGCATGGCGACCCACATCGACCGGCGCTGGGGAGGGGGCCGGCCACCCCCTGAAATATGGAAACTGGCGCCTGGAGAAGGAGTGAGTGGGGGGAGTGGGGGTGAATATTTCAATAACCGAAGCCGGCGCGCGGTCGTATCGGGGTCACTGAAGAGGCGAGGTGCGCCTGTGACATATCTTCCTCCTGCTTGCATCATGCACGAGCCAGTGGCGTGGGCGGCAATCCCTAGTGGGGAGGGGCGCCACTCGCTAATTGTGATGCATGTACGTGCATTCACGAACTTTGCGATTGTGATTGCATACCTCGTATAATAATAACACTCACATGCCTACACACGAATGTATAGAATATACATAGCTCGGGGAAAAAAAACCCGTGAGGAAATGTATTTATCCCTGGAGACAAGCATCACACGGGTATATTGGATTTTCATGATTAATTGAGCACATTTGTAAGCCCCGCGTAGGTTATATTTCTCCTCTCATCTTCTCTTCCTCAATATGTAAAACTAACGTTCATGTGAACTGTATCACTTTATTCATGCGTCGTACGTACAAGTGAGTGCGTCGTACGTACAAGTGAGTGCGTCGTACGTACAAGTGAGTCCATAGAGTGAGTGAAGAGTTTTCGCCAGCTTTTAACAGTGAGGTCTTGAGAGCCCATGAGGGAAAAGTGAGGCGAGTATCGAGCAGCACCGGAATGAAGGGGTGGGGGAAACGGGAAATCCCCGAAAAAACCCGTCAAGATTCCCACTTACGAAAATCTGTGAGCGATCCCGGGAGGAATCAAACCAGGTTCGCCTTGACGGGATTGAACCCGTGGAATTTTCGTGAAAGAAATGTTGTTACTTATATGCGAACTCCTGCTCTAATGTGTATAAAAAGGATACAATTACTTAATTAGTCATTAATTTAAACACTACGGTCCGAATACAGCGTAAAGTCATATAAATATTTTTTGTAATTCGCTGCCAACTTAACTAGCAAACAATGCAAGTGTGTACCCTAGCGTATATGTTGGTATGGAAAGAAATTTTTTTTTTTTTTTAGAAGATTGGTTTCAATAATGCTTTATTTGCCATGAAAAGGGCCTTCGTTTGTATTGAATCGCTTCAGCTTGATTTTTGTTACGATCTTACTAGAACCATTGAACAAATCGAAAATCAATTTCATGGCTGAAACTTGTAAAAACCCATAAAATTAGTTACCATTTTATTTCCTTTGTGTATGAATGCGCATAGTTATGATCAGGTACTCAAAGGTGTTAAGATAATTTCTGTCAAAGGCTGTCAATAGAATAAATCTTTCCCCATATTTCATTGCAATCGGTTGAGTACCATTTTCCCAGAGAAATGACTTAAGACTGTGACTACACTTTTGGTGAGAATACCTTCCAGAACTGCGGACAACTGTAACTGTTACTTGGTGACTGTAATCCTCATAGCGGGTGCTTGGTCTCACTATGTTCAACCGAAATTTGTTTGATTTTAATCTATATACAGCATACAACTTTGCAATAATAATTGCGTCACTTTAAATTTAGAGTCCGCTTGTTAATAAATATCACGTGGTCTTTCATAGTACTGTTTCCAAGCAAAAAATGGCAACAATTGTTTGAGAAGTTAATCAGATATTGACTTTGAATTGAAATTTCAGGTATCAGTTTTCAGCATAGCGCAATAAAGAGGTTCATTTACGGCACACAGTGAGAACTACCAGTATTCCAAGCTGTGTTCAGATCTGGTTAAATTGTTACAGAAGTGTCATATTCAACACAAATTTTAATGAGGCAGCCAATTTTAAATCACTATTTCCATCTCCATTTAAATTACTTAATTCGTGTTGTCATATTGGTATGTAAAATTTGTTCGGATTTGTTAGGTAGTTTCTGAAATAAGGTATCAAGACGCTGTATTACAAAGTGGCACTGAAAAATCACGAATAAATGAATTAAATGCTCGGCTAAGTACTCACAGAGTAATTTTTTATTGAAATAAATATAATAGATAAGGAGAAGTGCCACATTAACGTACGTATTTTTACGGTTTCCAATTTGGAAATAAGTGTCTGAGTTGCTAAATACACGTGCATTTAGGGTCACCTACTGTAGTACTACTTGTAAGACAAATTTGGTAGCAGTCGGTTAAGGATTTACCGAATTGGGGTGTAAAATATTTGCATCTTCGAGTTTCATAATCATACAAAATGACAGAAAAAAGAGGCTGTGGATTATCGTATTTAATGTGATACATTTCGCCAGCACACCGAGACTAACTGATGTTGTTCTAATTAGCGTAACAACCCAAATTAATTATATTGCCACCGTTTTAAGAATATGTATTATAAACTAAAATGCGATAAAGTCGCGAAGGCTAACGTTCAACTTGTGAACCGAGTCTGGAGAGAATCGGTTAATCTGTTCCTGAGATATGAAGCAACAGCTTTATTTTAACACATTCTGCTGTTTTACGACGTGATAAACCAACGAGGACATGACTTCCTGAAATTAATGCTGACAAAGTGAACCGTCTTCACAGAAGTTCTGGTTCAAATATGTTAAATGGTTCCTGCAACATGATAAAGCTCCAAAAATCTGAAAATAGCTGTCATTTTGAAAATAAGCACTTCCAATGTAAAAAAAATCGGGTGTCCTTCGTATGTTGTATGTTAACATGTTTGGTGAAGCAAGTTACAATGTTTGAAATATTTAGGGGGCGTTTACATAGGCGCAGTCACAAAGAGGTCACCTCATTAGAGTACACATACATTGGACATTAGGACAAAATGTAATTTTTGTAATGCCCTCAATGATACGTACATTAGAGCTTGTAAATTGTGTTTCGTATTTAAAACCACTTTGATTGGGACACATGCAGACGTTCCGACTTCACGTTGGCTAACAGGCAGTTTACATAGTTCAGTGTGTGGCGACGCAACGACGGTAAGTAATAAATTCATCCCAACATAACTGCTGTTCTTACATTGGTGAATACAAGAGACTCAATTCAACCTTTTTTGTACATCAGTAAATGCGCTGCCATTCTGTGTTAACAATTTTTGAAAATTAACGAAATTATGTAGCGAAATCATTACTTCCACAAATAGTCTAAAGGAACCTATTGTGAGACCAATATAGTTGGTAGATGTCATACCCAAGACGGTTTGCTTCGTTGCAAATAGACTCAATTATTTAATTGGGTTTGGCAATTGCTTCCTTTGCATTTAAACTGATGTATATCATTTTAATGTACAAGTGAATTTCATGACTCCTTATGAGGATATTCCAACATTCCAGGACTCAGCGCAAGTCGTAGTAACTTCATTCTCTTCAAAGCTAATTTCTTATTTCTTCTAGCGAGAACAGTAGTTCAAAGCTCTAAATGATCTCNCAAGAGACTCAATTCAACCTTTTTTGTACATCAGTAAATGCGCTGCCATTCTGTGTTAACAATTTTTGAAAATTAGCGAAATTATGAAGCGAAATAATTACTTCCACAAAGAGTCTAAAGGAACTTATTGTGAGACCAATATAGTTGGTAGATGTCATACCCAAGACGGTTTGCTTCGTTGCAAATAGACTCAATTATTTAATNTTGTGAGACCAATATAGTTGGTAGATGTCATACCCAAGACGGTTTGCTTCGTTGCAAATAGACTCAATTATTTAATGGGTTTGGCAATTGCTTCCTTTGCATTTAAACTGATGTATATCATTTTAATGTACAAGTGAATTTCATGACTCCTTATGAGGATGTTCCAACATTCCAGGACTCAGCGCAAGTCGAAGTAACTTCATTCTCTTCAAAGCTAATTTCTTATTTCTTCTAGCGAGAACAGTAGTTCAAAGCTCTAAATGATCTCTCATGTGAGAGATGCAGTGGTTCTGGTTTTAAATGCGTTCTCAGAAATAAAGCATACGTGATTATTCAACCATTAATTAGAAGTGCATGTCCTTTTACAATTCTTGTGATGAAACCATCCCACGTGCTTAAATTCCGACAAGACCTTTCAAACAATAAGAGTGGCAGCTTTAATATAACACGAAGATAATTTCTTACTTTGTTGTGATTTTATTGCCGGAGCCGTTACAAAATAAGTTTTGAATTAAATAAATTCACAGCTGTTTACGCAGTGCCCCGTAAAATTTGGAAAGACATAGTAATGTGCATTACATCTTCAATGGTTGACGCTGTATGTCATATTATTATCATCTGCAATATAATGTCACGAAAAATGAGCCCAAGCATTATCTCAAGTATACAAAGAAAGCTATAGAAAAGAAATTTGACTCTAAAGAAGAAAATTCTCAGTATTTTCGTTTGCACTTTCACTTTTGCTGCTGGCAGATTTACAAACAAAATATTGTCTAAGAGTCAGCCAATAAATCTACATAAAATAATTTTACACTACAAATATTAACAAATAATATTTGTTGCGTAAGTTTAGTCTATAAATGCACAGTAAATATAAACAAACTCTATGATAGGGATACATTTGGAGATATTAATATGCCAAATGCTTTACAGCGAAAAGACGTTATATTTGTCTTACAAGTTTTTAGCAGATTTAATCACACCTTCATTAGTCGTGTTTTGATATCAACCTGCAACTTTCTAAGCGTTGTATTTCCAACTTGTGTACATTACATGTAACGTCTTTTCAAGCATATTAATAAAGTGTATTACAATGATTCTCATTAACACATGCCAAGATCGTATTTGTCTTTTGTTGAAAACACATGAAATAAACTAAAGGACATACTGAAAATATTAAAACAATCAATTTGAAAGGCAATGGTTAAGTTAAATTCAATATGCCCTCATATATGTTTTCTTTACAAATAATCATGATCGGACACTATTAAAGAACACGAAAATATTTTTTTACATAAAATAATTCATAATAAATGCTGTAGCCACGAGTTTTTATAGGAATATCTTCAGGAATATAGCAGTATTTATTTTTCAGTGTATTTATCTAATGTATAATGGTGGGTTAGTTTGTATTTTCAAGTGTTCCAAAAAAATTAAATCAGATTTTGACATATTGTCATACATAAATCTATCGGCATATAATTTATGTTATCTTGAATTAACACAGCCTGTAATATCTATAAGTCAAACATGTGGCACAGACAAATGCTTTGAATGTTTGCTGTACATCCATCTTGTAATGGTGCTTTTCTCATTATCCGTGGTCAGCAG
Source organism: Clitarchus hookeri (assembly GCA_002778355.1). Taxonomy (NCBI): domain Eukaryota; kingdom Metazoa; phylum Arthropoda; class Insecta; order Phasmatodea; family Phasmatidae; genus Clitarchus; species Clitarchus hookeri. Next base: position 302,862 of record NQII01001684.1, read on the forward strand.
TTGATTATTGTGCTTTTATTGGCTCTGATAGGTACTTGCTCAAAGGGATCGGACACCAAAGCGGAAGTAAGAGACAGAAAAATAGATCATTCAATATCTCCTTGTGACGATAAACGGCAGGGTCGTATCCATATTATAACCTACTATTAATAAAAAATATTCACAATTCAAAAATTTGTTTTTTCTCAAAAATGGTAACACAAAAACCGTTTCAAAAAGTGATGTAATTTTTTAATAGATATTCTGATATCAGACTGAAGAATCACAGTTTAGAATTTCTTTTTGAAGCAGACTGGTTTTATGCTAAAAGAGGTCACGTCATCTCTCCTGACTGGTTTCGTACTAACTGTACTGTAATCTGTCTACTTGTCCATTTCTATAATGCAGACTTCTGCAATACTCATACTGATTTTACTGTACTTTCTTCAAGTACTAGGAACTGCTTGGCATGAGAAGATCATTCACTGCCATTACTTACTACATCCAAGTTCCTCTTTATCACTTAGGAATAATAATTAATATAAGTTACTTTTATGAATAATAGATAGAGTAGAATTTTGGTCAACGTTTCCACAAAAATAAAATAAACTTCAACGGATCATAGGGCTATTCAAAATTACGAATTAAAAATGTCCCTTAAATGAATACACAGTCAGATGAGTATGAAGCCATGATACTTTAGTGCATTGTGGACAGTTGGTAACCATATGTAGTATCACAAAATGAAAAATAAATAATTTTGTTAGCTATTTATTTCTACTTCTGAAAGTGCCCAATTAAAATTGGTGTGTTTGTGACCGTCTTTCGTGCATAAGCACTTTATCAACCCACATGTACAATAAAAAACTAGACTGAGGTTCAGGGAGCTGGGTGGCCCGACTGGTGCGAATACTCGTACGAACTGCATCCATTACAGTTCCGTGTCAAGCCAATGGTCNGGGAGCTGGGTGGCCCGACTGGTGCGAATACTCGTACGAACTGCATCCATTACAGTTCCGTGTCAAGCCAATGGTCATGAGTTTTTTTCTAAGGCGAGTCCCTGCTGTCGCATTGTAACATTCGTCAGTACTCCTNGTGTCAAGCCAATGGTCATGAGTTTTTTTCTAAGGCGAGTCCCTGCTGTCGCATTGTAACATTCGTCAGTACTCCTGCTGTAAGTATTCGTGGGACAAGAGTCAATAAAAATTTCAAGGTGTAACTGTGTTGGGGATACGCAGACTTATTCACGTAAAAACCACGACTATATTCGTGGCACAGTTACACCCCCAAATGTTTGTTGACTGTCGTCCCACGAATNTATTCACGTAAAAACCACGACTATATTCGTGGCACAGTTACACCCCCAAATGTTTGTTGACTGTCGTCCCACGAATACTTGTAGGGTGAGTGTTGACGAATGTTACAATGTGACAGCAGGGACCTGCCTAAGAAAAAAATAATGACCATTGATTCGACTTGGAACGCTTAAGGAGACAGTCTGTAGGAGTATTCGCATTAGTCTGGCCACCCGGCTCCCCGGACCTCAGTCCTGTGTTTTATTCTATATATACGGGTTGATAAAGCGCGTATTCACGAAAGGCGGTCACAAACACGCCAGTACTTATTGGACACATTCAGAAGAAGAACTAAATTGTTGAAAAATTTTGCTATGTGAGAATGAAATGGAATTAACGAAATTGATACTTGTGTTCTGTTACTTGGATCGTCAGATATAGACAAGATGTTTCGTTTGGCACCGGTATCAGCACGCTAGCGTATCGGTGTCGCGAGATATATAGCCGGAAAATTTTCGCCCAAAATCGCCGTCAGTCGGCGCGGGCCCCAACCGTGTCTTACCATACGCGGTGAAAAAGTCAAGGTCGTGCTCTCATCGTAGTAGTAAACCTGCNGCGCGGGCCCCAACCGTGTCTTACCATACGCGGTGAAAAAGTCAAGGTCGTGCTCTCATCGTAGTAGTAAACCTGCATTTATAACATGTATTACAATCGTGCTATTATAGTTCATTCTCGGTCACTTACAACTTTTCTTGAGCCCTGCTAAANATTTGTCTTACAAGTTTTTAGCAGATTTAATCACACCTTCATTAGTCGTGTTTTGATATCAACCTGCAACTTTCTCAGCGTTGTATTTCCAAATTGTGTACATTACATGTAACGTCTTTTCAAGCATATTAATAAAGTGTATTACAATGATTCTCATTAACACATGCCAAGATCGTATTTGTCTTTTGTTGAAAACACATGAAATAAACTAAAAGATATACTGAAAATATTAAAACAATCCATTTGAAAGGCAATGGTTAAGTTAAATACAATATGCCCTCATATATGTTTTCTTTACAAATAATCATGATCGGACACTATTAAAGAACACGAAAATATTTTTTTACATCAAATAATTCATAATAAATGCTGTAGCCACGAGTTTTTATAGGAATATCTTCAGGAATATAGCAGTATTTATTTTTCAGTTTATTTATCTAATGTATGTTGGTGGGTTAGTTTGTATTTTCAAGTGTTCCAAAAAAATTAAATCAGATTTTGACATATTGTCATACATAAATCTATCGGCATATCATTTATGTTATCTTGAATTAACACAGCCTGTAATATCTATAAGTCAAACATGTGGCACAGACAAATGCTTTGAATGTTTGCTGTACAGCCATCTTGTAATGGTGCTTTTCTCATTATCCGTGGTCAGCAGTTGATTATTGTGCTTTGATTGGCTCAGATAGGTACTTGCTCAAAGGGATCGGACACCAAAGCGGAAGTAAGAGACAGAAAAATAGATCATTAAATATCTCCTTGTGACGATTAACGGACAGGGTCGTATCCATATTGTAACCTACTATTAATAAAAAAATATTCAGAATTCAAAAATATGTTTTTTTCTCAAAAATAGTAACACAAAAACCGTTACAATAAGTGGTGTAATCTTTAAATAGATATTCTGATATCAGACTGAAGAATCGCCGCTTAGAATTTCTTTTTGTAGCAGACTGGTTTTATGTAAAAGGAGGTCACGTCATCTCTCCTGACTGGTTTCGCACTAACTGTACAATAATCTGTCTGGTTATCCATTTGTATAATGCAGACTTCTGGAATACTCATACTGATTGACTGTGCTTTCTTCAAGTACTAGGAACTGCTTGGCCTGAGAAGATCATTCACTGCCATTACTTACTACATCCAAGTTCCTCCTTATCACTTAAGAATAATAATTGATATAAGTTAGTTTTATAAATAATAGACAGAGTAGAATTTTGGTCAACGTTTCCATAAAAAATAAAATAAACTTCAACGAATCATAGGCCGATTCAAAATTACGAATTGAAAATAACCTTAAATGAATATGCTGTCAGATGAGTGTAAAGCCATGCCACTTTAGTACATTGTGGACAGTTGGTAACCATACGTATTATCACAAAATGAAAAATAAATAATTTTGTTAGCTATTTATTTCTACTTCTGAAAGTGCCCAATTAAAATTGGTGTGTTTGTGACCTTCTTTCGTGCATAAGCACTTTATCAACCCACATGTTCAATAAAAAAAACGAGACTGAGGTTCGGGGAGCTGGGTGGCCCGACTGGTGCGAATACTCGTACGAACTGCATCCATTACAGTTCCGTGTCAAGCCAATGGTCATGAGTTTTTTTCTAAGGCGAGTCCCTGCTGTCGCATTGTAACATTCGTCAGTACTCCTGCTGTAAGTATTCGTGGGACAAGAGTCAATAAAAATTTCAAGGTGTAACTGTGTTGGGGATACGCAGACGTATTCACGTAAAAACCACGACTATATTCGTGGCACAGTTACACCCCCAAATGTTTGTTGACTGTCGTCCCACGAATACTTGTAGGGTGAGTGTTGACGAATGTTACAATGTGACAGCAGGGACCTGCCTAAGAAAAAAATAATGACCATTGATTCGACTTGGAACGCTTAAGGAGACAGTCTGTAGGAGTATTCGCATTAGTCTGGCCACCCGGCTCCCCGGACCTCAGTCCTGTGTTTTATTCTATATATACGGGTTGATAAAGCGCGTATTCACGAAAGGCGGTCACAAACACGCCAGTACTTATTGGACACATTCAGAAGAAGAACTAAATTGTTGAAAAATTTTGCTATGTGAGAATGAAATGGAATTAACGAAATTGATACTTGTGTTCTGTTACTTGGATCGTCAGATATAGACAAGATGTTTCGTTTGGCACCGGTATCAGCACGCTAGCGTATCGGTGTCGCGAGATATATAGCCGGAAAATTTTCGCCCAAAATCGCCGGCAGTCGGCGCGGGCCCCAACCGCGTCTTACCATACGCGGTGAAAAAGTCAAGGTCGTGCTCTCATCGTAGTAGTAAACCTGTATTTATAACATGTATTACAATCGTGCTATTATAGTTCATTCTCGGTCACTTACAACTTTTCTTGAGCCCTGCTAAAGTTCTACTTCCAGGATATTTTTCCGCATTATGCAAAGAAAGCTTTACCGAGTCTTGAAAATCACACCAAAGGGACAACACACCGCATACGTGCGTGATCAGTGTAATGGCATTTCGTGTAAGAACTATTTCTTACCATGCATTACCAACACATCTATTTTCTGCCCGTTTTATTCAAATTAATTGTAAATGCAATATCATAATTTATAGGTAAATTATGAGTAAAATTGTAATAACCAAATGTAAAGAACTTCTATGTTAAAAAAAGTATAAAGCGGTTTTAATATAGTCTATTCGGTGTTTTTTCGCACTCTTTGAATCAAACCTTTTAAAAAAACACGCCATGTATGATGTGTTTGGTTGTTTTTTCCTAAATATTTCATTGATCGGAAGCGTTTTATAATCCTGGTAAAATAAAAGTACCTTATTCTTTCTTAAATTTAACTTTTACCTAAATTTTCTTTATTAATTATAAAAATTCATTTATAATAATATGAATAATTGCAGAGAGATTATAGGTGTGTTTGTAATGCCTAGTAAGAAATAATTCTTCTGGAAAATATTATTACACTGAGTGCGCACGAATGTGGTGCGTTGGCCATCTGGTGTAATTTTCTAGGCTATGTTTGTATAAGGAAAATAAATATCCAGGAAGTTTAACTTCAACAGGGCTTCAGAAAAGTTGGAAGTAACTGTGAATGGAGTATAAATGATGTATTTAGGAAACAACCGAGCACGTCATATATGTGGCGAGGTCTGATTACAAAAGTGCAAAGAAAGCGCGAGTAGACTATAGTCACGACGTTATGGTGTCGCAGCGGATCAACCTGCTGACGTCACACCGCAGTTTCCGTCATTGTGCCCCATGTGTTGGGTCTGATTACAAAAGTGCAAAGAAAGCGCGAGTAGACTATAGTCACGACGTTATGGTGTCGCAGCGGATCAACCTGCTGACGTCACACCGCAGTTTCCGTCATTGTGCCCCATGTGTTGGGTCTGATTTTAAAGGAGTATTCACGTCAAGAAGTAAAATGAACCCCGCTGAGGGTTCAGAGGTCTTATACCTCGTTTCCGCAGCATGACGGCTGAAAAGAGACTGGGTGAAGGGACTGGCAAGAAGGTAGGAGGCGACAATTGGCGTGGCGATGAGATATTCACCAAGTTGTGCCAACTCGGCGGCGCCCTCGCAAGTTCTCGGAGACTCGCTCTCGCACTCCGCCCCTCGCCGCTCGAGAAATGTTTCACCCGTGCCAGTAAACAACGCCCGCCCAAAGCACCCGCGGTCGCCCACCAACTTCGCAATTAATAGTAATTATTCCTCCGAGACGAGCGCTTTATTGTTGAGTTCCGCCAGCTGCGAGGGTTCCCTCGCGAAGAAGGAAGAAGATGGACGACAGCCCGCTCACACCTCGTTGCAGAATTGGGAAAGCGCCCTCATCAACTACCAGATTCCACACTCCATCAGCTGAGACAACATGTTTCCTGCTCTGAACGCTTCTCAAAGCCCGTTTATATTCTTCTTTGTGCTGACATTGTATCCTTCCACAGGCCGTATCCAGGGTAGTGTTACAAACTTTCAGGGATGGTGGAGAAGGGCACCAGCATCACTTTGAGACGAGGAAACTCGGTCCATAAACGCCTCCGTCGAACGTTGCAACCAAAACAGTGTTCGAATGTCTATTACAGCGGAACACGACAACGGTCGGGACGTTTGATGTCATGAGGGAAAGTACAAACACCACTTTGGAGACTGCCAATCAGGATAAACATCCTTGCCCGAGCCGGGAATCGAACGTAGAGTGGATATTGGGTAGATAATCTCGCTGGCAACGTATAACCAGTCTCCGTGTCACAAAATTGAACGGCTTTTCTTTGAACGGGACTAGGAAAATTGGAGTGGATTGGATTTGAGGTTAGAACACGGTTTTGTATACAAGTGCTTTGAGATGTTTGTATTCTTCCTCTAACCAATTTGTAATGCAGTTTTATCAAAATCAATTTGGTAAAAGTATTTTGTTTATTTGAATGTGCTCGTCTTTTGGAAAAAAAATATTATGTAAACAAACACGTTCATCACTGTTGACTATGTGACTTCGAAAGTTATGTTGTTTGGGGTAGGTTAATGTTGGGTATATGAGCAGAAGACGAATAATCGGTCTACCTCATCTTTAGTCCATGGAATGGAACTTGGCGCCTGGGTGGGGGNAGCATGCTAACTCCGATTCCATGAGTCAACCTACACTTCCTGTAGGCATAGTATAGTACAAACAATGGTGAACTTACGCTCCACTAATGCACGGTAGGTCACATGTGGTGTGTTGACGTAGTACGCCCTGACGTACGAGTGTGGGTGGCATCCAAGCTGGTGGACGTACCTCTAAACATATGTTGTGAGCTGTGGTCTTCATAGCTTGTCAGTCATGTACATAGTACCTTGGTATATTAAATTAGTTCACCAAGTCGTGTAAGTTGTATTCCACTTTAATAGGCATGTGTTAAAACAAATATGCGTTATAAAAAATTTATGAAAATAGGGCATTACAAGCATATAAAACCACAGAAAAGGAACAAGTGGTTGTTATTTGCTTGCGCAGTTTTTTAAGTTACTTTTTTAACGCATGTCTGGCGATGAACACAGTCTATTTAAACTCTCATAGTATTCCTACTATACCATTACCATTGAATTTTAACGTTAACACATATAACTTGCACATGCCCTATGGGAAATAATATACTTGGGATAACAGTTAAAGGGGTTGAAATATACTGTCTGTGAACTTTTGCTTCCAATATTCTACGTACACGAATGCTTGTTAACACCAGGAGCGCATTTGAAATCACCTTGAAAGGAGTAGGGGGTCAGCCAATAATTGCAATACCATTCTAAGTGTGTTCATTGAGAACAGATACTCGACATTGACGTTACCTGAGCGGTCGGGGCTAGTGATACGGACGTCATCCGGCGACTGTGTTAAGAAAAAGTCAGAATATTACACATTATTCCTATTTTGAATAGAATGGGCGCCAGCTCACTGGGTGAGCACGAAGTCACAGTTCTCAGGATCGTGGGCAGAAATACCACGTGGCTGTATCCCCTGACACACATGGGATAAATGTACAGTAAAACGTAATATATAGCCGGGGTATTCAGGCTCCCCAGCACACCTTGGTATTACCTTTTACCTTATACATTGTCGATGGCTTCCTGGACCCGAAATACAACACAATGAGAACTCACAAGTTGATTAACTAAGTAAATTGTATTGCCGAATAGTGTACACAGTTACATGTAGGCAATACAAATTAAAGCGGACCTGACTCACAAGGCCTGCCAGCGGCTGTTACTGTACAAAAAGACCAAGAATGGCGCAAAAACTTACACGAGTAATTAAACCTACGGGGTCAGTAAATTTAGTTCGTNGCGAACGCGGGGAAGACTTGGTAAACTAAATAAAAGTTCTAGTAATTAAGTTAAGGCATTGCAGTTAAGTGTTACATAACAAAGTATGAAAGTCCCCCGCGACGTGACGCATGTGCAGCACCTAAGTCTCTCAGGTGCAAATTATCCAGGCTCGAATGTCATCCAGGTTTCCAGTTTTCTTATATTAGCCGAACACCACATTTACCTACAGGCCAAGCCTGCGGGATTCGGTGCTGGACTCTTCCTAAGACCCGTGGAATCAGACTGCCGGAGATGGCGTGGGTCAGCGGCGTCCTTGCCAAGAGCTCGCGCCTGTCGGCGAGGTAATTTAATTGACTTATGTCATTACCATAGATCTTGAAACATATACACATAAAACACGGAAACGTTCTGAGCGAGTTTTCTTAATCCTGTACATAGTTAAGAGTTCTTAATTAAGCACTAATTTACATACAAACATGATTATGTGGTGCCTTGCAGAGCACGAGGGAAATTTAGGTCTGTTAAGTTTTGGAGCACTACGACCGGAACGGTCAGGTTGAAAGAAAGACTATTTATTTCCCATGTCCCTAATTGGCTTGATAAGAGACGCAATTACACTCGGAAAATTATATAGAGAAGTTCAAATACCCTAGCCTTGCTACTCTACACGTCATTAAATATGCACGTAGTGACTGTGAGCCGATGACGTGATGACAGTGGCCGTGCCAGACCACGCATGAGTGGTCCACATCAACAAAATATGGAGCTCTTTCTCATTTACAGTGGCAATGGAAGCTAGGCGGATGGGAAATATAGACAAGACCATTAAATTAACCAAACCTAAAAAATAAAAAACCTCTTTGTGAGCAACAATCACTACATACGCCCTGGTTTGCGCTCACTTGCTGTTGAATTAAATCAATGATTGAAACGGTCGTCTGAAGATCGCAGTAGCGGCTCAATTACATCATAACTCAGAAGCGACTAACCTATCGTCTTATTGGCTAAATCTCTCCATGAACAGAGAACTTAATGAGAATAATCTTTATACTGCAACGAGCGGGCACATTTCTCTTTGTGATCTTCTCTACCCCTCGGTAACACAGGCTTCCAAAGGCATCGCTGGTAACCGGAGAAGGGCAGGCAGAGTTACAAAGTGAAACACGATACCACTTACAACGGCCACGATAAGACTGTTGGGACTGATGTTACTTTTGTCCTTGCAACACTGAATGACTCGGGTAGCCGTTGCACGAATTTTCTGGTCATCCCCTCCCTCGGCGGATCGAGATGCAAAGAACCTTCTGGGCCAGGTCAGCCCAGCCTAATAAACCGCGGTGTGCCTCTGTGTCGATATTCTGGAGTCTTGTATGGCCGTTAGTGACAGGTATGTGCGGTACCAAAGGAACGACGGGCGATGGAGTGACCAGCGAGTGTGATTGGCTGTTGCGTGCTGTGGAAGTTTCGCTATTGTAATCGTGCTTAATTATCATACAATATTTGTTTACTCACCACAGCAGCACTTGCCGTGTGAACAACGGCAAACAAGCATGCATTGTTTAATGTTTATAAGACATATATCTTCAGGCTTTTAGATAATCCCAGCCATCAGGAAAGTCATTGAAAGCTCACTACGTGCGCCTGGTTTGAAAACGTTTGCGTTTTATTTCACAAGACATTGTTAATCGTAAAAGATATTATCCGAGACGAGAAGCCAAATTTCATTTTTTATTTCTAAGTACCCAGCGTATTAGTCATGTCATTTGATATGTTATTGACAATATCTTCAGCCACATTAATTGATGTAAAATTTTCTTTGTGGTAAGCCTACGTTTCTAAAATTTTCGGCTACTAGTTTTTTTTGCTTAGTTTGTAACAGTATCAATAATATTTTACTCCATGGACACACATTCATCGTTGTTTTCACGTAATTCCCTCCTAGTGTATTAGCGCCGATGTGACTGATGCTGGGGTCGTGGTGATGCAGTGGCCAGACTACCCTCCTCCTCGGGTCTCAACCGAGTCACGGCACGTAGGATAAGTGGCAGACGTTGCCATTACCCTATGAGGTTTCTCATAGTGCTCTGGTGGGCCCCCCTCTCATCACCTCCTTTACAGTTGTTATTCCACCTTCACATCCCTTCATTACCATCGCCTCTCAATACTTAACCTGTAAATTGCCGCCCATATCCCTCTCACACCAGCCTTTTAAAAGCAATTTTGAGTCGAAAAGTATTTATACAATTTTATCATATAACATATATATATTCTTTTTCATGAAGTAATATACTGAGAAACGTATGAAAATGGTGGAGAACATGTTTTTTCAAAAACGAGTGAAAATAAATTTACGTATCTTAAATGTATATTTTTTCGTACGCTAATATTACATCTGAACAAACCTAATACGTGATGCTACAGCTTAAAATAATTGCTGATTTCATTGGAATGGCTTAGCGAGAATTTTCCTTTGAACATTTTTTTGTGTGGTTCGCTTCTTTCCTATTTTAACTTGTGGCGTATTTTTGAAAGACAAAATAGAAGTTAAATCTTAACCGGACGTGAACCAAGTTTTATATTTTAAAGAATATGCTATAAATAATTGTTTACTTTAAAAAACACATTAGTAGGAATCAAGATTTATGCCAAAATATATGTTAAAAAATTATATGAATCAATATTTTCATTAAAATTGTGAATGAAATGATCAATGTTATTTTTCAATGATTTGGTATCTTATTACATTAACATTAAAACATTTCATGAAATATTCTCAAAATCTACACTGTAAAAAGTTTCTGGTTAACTTCCTAAACTGTAATTGAAGTATTTACCCTATACAATGTGTGGAAATAATACTACATGTCAGGCTGAAAATATGCGAATGTTTAGCATTGCTAGTATACAAGGTTGGCAACTTCCCCACCCATTTGACTCTTTCCTGAGAAACTGTAGGAATGTTGCCATGCACGCATAGGAAAATAATTTGCTATAAGCGCTTTACCACTGTACGTATACAATGATATGGAAAATTTACCAATAATTTCTTAGAGTGTAGATAAGAAATTATTTGGCCTTTAATTGTCTTTAATGCGTCTACTTGATGCCAGCAGACTATGAATTAAATACGGGTCAGATATGGAATCCGAGACATCTCGCCCTCTAACTGACTTGATATCGAAGACATGCCCTCTAACAGTAATATTAGCCAAAAAAAGAGTTTTAAAACAGCATCAGCTTGGCTCCTAACGTGGGGCAAAAACTAGCCAATAAAGACTGAAATATTTATTTTTGCCATAAAGTTGTACATCAACCTAATATCACATTTAGTTCAAATTCGTTTATGAAATATTATTATATATAGATAAGTATTAGTTTAAACGTATACATAAAATTAAGGAAATAAATAAATATTTAATGTTTCTCAGAGAGGAAAAATTCTGAAATATTTTGTCTGCATTTCCCATTTAAAATATGATAAAAATGAGTAAGCAGAGGGCACGAAGCTTTTTAAATGATTTAGCCGCGAAATTGATCATTAAATAACAGTAGATATCATCACACGTTTACAATATCGTAGTACCAGTTTATGACGTGTGTAACAAAATTCAATACTGAAACTTCTAGGAATGTTAGAATATATCAAAACAGACATTTTCTAAATAACCATAGGTCGGAAGTTGATAATTCAGGTACTTTTGACGTGATTGAGAATGAGAATTAAACCAATACATTCAAATTTAACTGTAATCCTATACTAAAACAGTTCAAAAGTGCGGCCTCCCGCTTCATTGCAAATGTGCAACGACGTGTCATTGCTTGTCGTACACGTTCAAAGACGTCAGTTATGTGATGTAGTGAGTAAGCAGCTGCAAGCGCCCACGCAGAGAGCTCTTACTCCAATTCAACTGGAGCCTCATGAACCAGGCTCTTTAAGTGCCTCCACACTAAATATTCAAGTGGGGTGAGGTAGGGAGAACGTGCAGGCCATGCAGTGGGTCCACTGCAGCCAATCCATTGCTCACCGAAGCTACGGTTCAAAATTAGGGGCTTAACCGTCATGTTGAAATAATAACTGACGTCGAATATCAAGAGCAACATCTTCGATGAGCTCGGGTAATGTGTTCTCCAGGAACCACAGGTGCAGGTTACCGATTAGACGTAATGGCAGTATGTATGGCCAAATAAAATTATTCCCAAAAATACCTGCCCACATGTTGTCAGCAAATGTTTGTTGGTGGGAACGGATGGATCTGGCGTCAGGATTTTAATTTTCTCAAGGGTGTTGGTTGTGCATTAATTATTCCATCTCGGGTAAACGAGGCTTCGTCGGTGAACAGAACCATCTGTCGAAAATGAGGTACCATTGCGCATCTCTGCAAGTACCACTGACAAAACTCAACCCGACGAGGATGGACGTTTGGTTGGTGTTGCACACCTTGTGGGTGAAATGGATGAAGCTGTTGCTCTTGCCGCAAGCCGAACAGCCATGTGGTCAACACGTACGTGCTGTGAAACACGTTGTGAGTTAGTTGATGACTTGTTACCAACCTGTTTACAAAACCACCTTCTCAAACTATGGTGTGCGCATTGTGTGCTGCTGGCCAGAATCGGTTCTGTTGACCTNTGCACACCTTGTGGGTGAAATGGATGAAGCTGTTGCTCTTGCCGCAAGCCGAACAGCCATGTGGTCAACACGTACGTGCTGTGAAACACGTTGTGAGTTAGTTGATGACTTGTTACCGACCTGTTTACAAAACCACCTTCTCAAACTATGGTGTGCGCATTGTGTGCTGCTGGCCAGAATCGGTTCTGTTGACCTAAAAACGAACGTTGCTAAATTCATAATGTGCAGAAAAAAGGATTGTAATAACCCATGTTTTTCAGTACCCATTTTCGCAAACATACATACTTGCAATAAACTGGTTTCGCGCAAGTGGCGATCCATCGCAACAAACCTAGAGTGGTTTGACACACGCCGTCCAGGATATCGCTCCTCATAAAGCCGATCAGGAGCTCTTTAATCACCATTGTGTGCACCGTAAACCAAGTGCATGCCTGTTCATTCAGCCCATTGTATGCTGATTCCATCACTCCACTCTAAACGAACGACAAACTACTGCTAGGTGTCACAGCACAGAGTGAGTGAGTGAGTATCGATATGTGGGCGGCTATTCACATCGAGGTCTTGAGAGCCGATGAGGGTGAAACGAGGTGAGTATGGTGCAGCGCCGGAATGCAAGGACGGGGGAAACGGGAGATCCTCGAGAAAACCCGCCGACCAGCAGCATCGTCCGGCACGATTCCCACTGGCGAAAGTCCGGGAGCGACCCCACCGGGAATCAAACCAGGTTCGCCTAGGTGGGAGACGAGTAGTCTAACCACTACACCACCGCGGCCCCCACAGCACAGATATTGCGCTCTGACTTCTTGGCATATTTAACAGGGTATGTAATATTGATGGTTATTTAGCAAAAACATTTGTTAAGGTATCTTTTATTATCCCTCGATATTCGAGTTTTACATTTTTTTACACTCGGTATTTGTACAATGATTTGTGTGAAACTTAGTATTAGGGATTATTGAGCAGTTTAAACTTAGAATATATTGAATTAATATAAAAAAATATTTTTAAGTCTTGGCACAGTGCCCGATTGCCATGCTTGAGGTCTAATGATCCAAATAAAGTTTCACATATTAGTAAAATTTAACTAAATTGATCATTTGTACCTGACTTGGTAATTATCTGACATCATCATGATTACTGAGGTTCATATCTCAGCTAGTGATTTTTCAGAGATAAAACCACTTGTTGAAACAATCGTTCTTTTATCGTACTCAATGGGCAATGTTCGATGCTATCGGGGATTTCTGGGACAAAGGCAGCGTGTTGAAGAGTTTATATTGCAACTTATAGTCAATGAGGATCTCGTGGTCAGAAGGTGTGGACAGCACGACCATTGTCTCTTCTCCGACGTCCACTCCTCTTCAACAGTTTGAATGTCTACGGCCAGATCCACAGCTGCAATATACGTCTCTCACTCAGCACTGTCGAAATAAAACTTTCAAATCTCTGTTTTTGTTTTTTTTAAATGTGTATGAAATTGAAATCCGTGATAGTATAATTGTAGTGTTACATGATTTCAAAAACGTTCTGTTCCTACGAGACAAAGAAAAAATTAATACCCAAAATAATTATAAAAACGTTAAATTTTATTATTTTGTCATAAATTTTGATATATGATTGTTTTATACCTATTAAATCATGATTTAAGCTACATTAAAACATCACTTGAACATGGTGTTGTAAAACAAGATAGTGTTCGTAAAAATGCCAAATTTGCTTATATAATTGACAATACTGGAGACTGTGTGACATTTTGAACTGTTCTTAGTGGACAGATAAACGAAATAAGAATTCAGTGTATGAAAGTTGACTTCAGGTTGTGAGTGTGCGAAGGTGTGAATGAGTGAACTGTGCGATAGTCTCTATATGGAAGCAGAGAGCTCTATATATATATATATATATATATATATATATATATATATTTATATATTTATATTTATATATATATATATATGCAGTTCTATATAAGCAGTGGTCAATCTTCATGCGTAGATGACAAGGTCGCTTTCCCACCAACATTACACCGGGTTGATTCTTGGCGAGGCCAGTCCTTATTCCCGCGCAGAGAAAATGTGGCAACTTCATTTGGAACCGCCGAATATGGTGGTTCACAGGCTTGATCAAAGATCAGAGTAGTGTCTCAAACCACTGGTAAATATATTAACTTACCATAAATAAACTTCGTAATATTTAAATCGTCTGAATATGGTTGTGGTTGTTTTTTACTGTTTATAATAGAAATTGAGGCCTATAATGCTTAACATTTTATGCATTTATTTAATTAAAAAGTATCAATGTTTTGTAAGGAGATAATGAAATTAACAGACACAACGGAAAACTGAAAGAGCCATTCAGAATGTCATAAACTGGCATAATTTTCCCCACTAGCCACGTCGAAAAGTGAATCTCATATTGAAATTGTTGTTCATGAAAGAGCAAACTTCGCAAACTAGTTTAGTTTGAAAATACACCAACAGTTAGTGCTAAATTCAATTTTGTTAGGATATATTAAACGTTATACGCACTTAAGAGATTATTAAGTAAAATTCCCGTAACTATTACTTTAATTAAATCAGATAAAACATCGCAGTATGTAGTTTTCTGTCCACAACTTTCTTCAGAATATTGGTAATAAAAATACACAAAAAAGTACTGTATGTGTAAAGTGTTAGCAGTCAGACATAAGACAGCAGCGGGAATTTTGTAATACATTCAATTAATTTATAGTGAAATAGTACTAATCTTAAGAAATAATATCCACACAAAGTCATTATCCCAGTATACTCGTTCACTTACGGCATGTTGAATATGTGTTTCACGTTCAGTGTTGTACAAGGTCATGCTGGCACTAACAAATACAGAATCTCTTTCCTGCTTAAAGCTATTTGCACACCAACATTTTGTTATTGGCTCATAGGTTCCAATGTGCAAGTTGTTACAAGGGATTCGTAAATACTTGTCATACCAAAAATATCTTATGCAACACCCGGAACGAAAAAAAAAAATGTGTAAGTTATGCAGTTAATTTTCTTTCAACTACAAAATAAACAGTTGCATCATGACGTCACAAAATGAGAAGCAATCTAAATCATTGTTTCATCCAAAACAGAGTTTCGAACCGAGATCAGGAGATCCACGATCGGAACTCGGTCAGTCGCGTAGGTGGAACACTCGTACATTGGAACTCGGATCCAACTGAAGATCACGTTTGAACCAAGATCTTAGTATCTCGCTTCAGAGCAGTTAATGCTGCAACCGAATCTGATACACGTAAATGCGGAGAACAATTAAGGCCAGAAAAAAAAACGACACACTCCGCTTGAAGTTTGTTCCTCCATGAAAAAAAAGAAGAAACTGGGTCCTCGGTGCTGCTTTATGAGCTCATCAGACAAAAAAAGTGCCAAAACTGAGTTAAAAATAATTTTACATGTAAACTATTTCTTACTAGCAGTTTCCAACACAGCACTTTTGCCATAGCTTTTAATTATAATTGATTGGCAATATATAATTCGAAATTTCGTTTTATAAAAAATGGATAACTTTAATGCTACTTACCTTACAAAATGTTCGTTGCACACGATAAATTTAAAACACAGGCATGCATGTTAAACCTAAGCTGATTTTTCAAAAAAAAAAAATTTTAAGTTGGAAAATACCATGAATGGAGTATAGTGGTGTCTAAAAATGAAAAGCATTTGAGGAACGTTTCATGCCTAAACACAAGTTCCAAGTGGTCATTTCAACTCCAAGTATTTTTGGGTGAAAAAAATGGCTGTGTTTTCAGAATCAGATCTAGCTGCTTAATTTTCTGCTCAGAAAATCGAGAATTTTCTTTATTCACGCATCAAACTTTAATTTTTATAAGTATAACAAAAACAAGTTCCTGTTTGAATTCACCTTCAAGCGAGTACCCGACAAACAGTGGGTTGCATTAGTGTAATTTCTACAATCTGTGTGCACTCACGAAAGATAAGTAATATTTATTTGTTAATATTTATTTTTATAATATATTATGTAATTATCTTTATTTATATAAAAAAACCGTTATTGTCTAGTTTGCGTTAACTATACCAATAAAGCTCGTTATTTTCTTTCCTTTCTCTGTATTTCAGATAGATATTTGTTAGTTATTCATTTGAATCGTTCTTGCAATGTAGATATTATTAAGTTGGCCTACTGAAGACGAAATTATGTTTTTGTGATGGAAGTGTTTTTAAAATTAATACTTTTGATGAATAGTTTGTAAGACGACGCCTTCATTTGCAAACCGGTCAGTGGATGAATCTATCGTGTATCCTACTAATATTATAAATATGAAAGTAGCTGTGTGTGTGTGTATGTTTGTTACAACTCAGCTCCATAACGGCTGAACGTTTTTTGATTAAACTTGGTATGTAGGTACTTTAGGTCCTGGAATAGGACACACGATACTTTTAATCTCGGTAAATTGTACGGGTCCTGTGGAATAACAACAAAACGTAATTCTGCAACTGCTGGGAACGTGACCGAAATAATTTTTCCCTCTGGTGTCAGAGTTTATCAGGCCACCCAAGGACCTCTGAAATGGCTTAACGACTGCCATCAATCTGTAACAACCAGGACCGCATATTTAACGTGACCTCCGAAGCCCGGAAGCGCTTAGATGTTATGCCACTAAACGATCACCCATACAAATGTGTGCCGCTGGGAACGTTGCTAAACTTTATTGGTCGATTAAGATCCCTCAGCCAAACACAAAAAGTAGTACCTTTGTACACTTATTTATAAAGCTACAACTTGATAAAACGCACGTTTTAATTTTCATACATCAACGCTGGAAAGCGGAAATGTGGTATCTACGCGAAAGTTTCACAGATACACTCCAAAAACAATACTCCACTTATTGGCTATCGGGTAAAAAATATTTCCTTCCTTTTGGGTTGGCGTAATAAGTTAAAACCTAGGCCAACATAGTATGATATTATAATTCTGTTTTCACATGAATGAATTGTCTTTCCCCAATTTATTTATTAGTTTATCACTGTAAAACTCAATTGTAACCGGGTAAAGCCGGGCCGGTTCGCTAGTAAATAATTACAATCCGTGAATCATCAGACCAGGCGTCGTATTATTCTGTGTTTCGAGTAGGGTGGAGAGGTTTGAACTGCTCTAAACAAAGATGTTTTGGGAGCCAATGGGAGATACAGGAAATCCCTGAGAAAATTCACCTTATTAGTGACATCGTCCGGAACGATTCCTACGTGCGAAAATCCGGGAGTGACCCTTCCGGGTAGAGGAGAAAGAAAAAAGAAGAGGGTGGGGTTGGAGGTGCAAGTGTTCTAGTCACTGCACTAACTGCGGCCTTTCCTGTGTTGGAGATGATACGCTATTATTGTTTCAACATGTGACTCAATACTCAGAAATAAAACTTCTTTGTAACCATGCGTCTAGGGGTATAGGGACTTTTGGTAAATTCTGCATGTAAAGTAAATGCCATACATGTGCCTTTCGCATGTGTTTCTGACACGCTGTTTCGACGACTAACCGCAGGATGAATTAAGTTTGTAGACCATAATGATTGTTTATTGGCACTTCCGTATAACACAGAAGGGGTATTTGTTTCATGGTGCAGATTACAGTGGCAATCTCTTGTTATAAAATTATGAACTTAATAAAAGTGTTTACTTTTGCGAGATTATTGGACGAATAATTTTGTAAGAAAAGAACGCGCATCAAAATGAACAACCTCTTCCTGTTTTTGAGTAAGTTTTCATAAACCAGAAGAAATAACGAAACGTCTCTCACCATAGCAGCAGACAGTGGATGAACGATTCTGGCACAAGTATGTGAAGGTTTTAGAAGTTTAGATTGCTGCCAAACGAATCCGTGAATTCTACAAACATATAGCAACCGTGTTTACTACCCGTGATATCTCCGAAATATTAGGAAATGCCTGCCAGCAGTTTTATTCTCGATGGATAGAATATTTAAACGTGCATGTATTGTAGTCTACAGGGGGAAAACATCATTTTAGAAACAAAGTTATTTATCTGTTCACTGATATTTATTTTCCGCAAGAATTATCTGTTAAATTTCTTCATATCACTTGCAGACAGGTGTTTAACGGAGATAACACAGTTAAGTGCAAATAACCTTCATAACAGATAGGATTGACGTCAGTTAGGTACTGTTTTAAGTACTTGTAAACAAATATACATTCTCTGATAAAAAAAAACCTTATTTTAATGCCGCGATGCTAAAATATAATTAATCATGTTGATCGTCAGAAACACAAATTGCAAATTCACCATAAATCTGTTCAGATGAACAGAACTGAAATATAAAATGAATGTCCATTATGATTTTCTTAGATATTCGCATTACCATTTCATTATGACAATTTTTTTTTTACTTTAAGAAATGCTCCCCCATAAATGTTGAAGTTGTTAGTTCTTGCTCAAGTGCCATGATTATACTTGGGATAGGATACTCAAGGAAAGAGTCAAGACAAGAACGATGTATAGTCCATTCACGGTTCTTCCGACTTTTCCTAAGCCCTGCTGAAGTTCTGCTTTCAGACTATTCCTCCGCCTCATGCAAACAAAGATTAACTTAGCCTAGAAAATTTATCAAAGGGACGACGCACCACATTTGTGGGCACTCAGTTTAATAATATGTTGCATGACAACTACATATTTCTTACTAGCCCATTATTCATATTAATTATTAATGAGATATTGTTCTTTATTGATGAAATATAAGTAAAAGTGCGATTTAACAAATCTAAGATACTTTATTGTTAAGAGAAATATAAAACGTTTGAGATACATGTTATATTTAGGAAACAACGAAAAACGTTACACATGAAGTGATTTTTCAAAGGTTTAATTCAAAAAGAGTGAAGATACCGCGAATAGACAATACACACTGCCAAACACATGCGCCAATACGAATACAATCTTAATTATTTTAAATAATAACTTTTATTTGATTCACATAAACTGGCATGGCTTCAGTTAATCTTGCAGTAACATATGAACATGAAATTTAAAGTGCGCAAGGAGCAAATCTTTTGTTCGAAACTGTACAAGTGTCAGTAAAGCGGTGTGTCGTATCTCGGGACCAATACAAACTTGTCTGCGCTCAGTGTTATTGGCAAGTGACAACAGGTGTCTATGGGACTGTAGAATATAGTCTCAACGAGGAATGATGTTTCCCACCCAGTGAGGGACTTATGTTGTTGGAACCTATTTCCTGATCTGTACAATGCAGACCATAAAGTCACTCCCTCTGCAACGCCCCGTGTATATGATACTGTGACTTAACGTGTTAACACCTAGCTACTAGTGTTGTAAGCAAGCCAGTCACTAAATGTACGTCTCTCTATATTGCAAGCAATCACTCCCGAACACTCTACAAAGCTGCACTGTGACCTATACCATATTTTCATGATTGATGTTACACACGAATGGTCAGTTCAAGGGCTGGTCACTGCTCATATTAACCGCAACCAAGGAAAGGTTTTTTTTTCTGAGAGAGGGGAGGGCTGTACAATTCCAATTTGAACCCTTCCCACATCTACCAGTACATAGGTGAGGTTTCACTTATTTTTGTCACTAACAGCAGAATGACTAAATAACATTATTTGTCAGTACTCAGATAAACAAAGTCGATACATAATTTTTTTTTTTATTATTTCAATTAAAGTTTAAACAAAGGTATCACGTATTATTGTAAGCTGAAATCATAATGGAAATATTTTGTGTTTTCGGAAAAATATAAGTTCTGTGCACGATGGCTTATGGAAGAACCGTTATGAAGGTGGTTGAACATAATCTGAACAACTGTGTATGTATATGTGCGCCTATGAACGTATATATTTACACAAAACAATAGTTACCTTTAAACTGTCGAGAAAAACCACACGTGTTACACAGACCGTGTTGTAATTAAACGTAATATTGACAATACTCTGAAGAATACAGAGGCCAGGTTTACGTAGAAGCCTTGCATTTGAAGGAACGCGAATGTTTTAAATATCTGTACGAACACAAAAAAATTACCGTAAGGAACTATTTCGATAGTCATGCCCATGTGATAGCACAATATCTATTTGAGTAGAATATCTCAGCTCAAGTGGTTCGAAGGTTAAACTAATTGTTTAGACAATCGTTCTATTATCACACTACTCTAGTTATCCTAAAAAATTCACGCTATTTTTGAACAAGTGCAGAGTATTTAGGAGGTTGCAATGTAGTCGATAGGCCGTGAGAACACAACAGTTGAGAGAAGATGTTGGCAGCACTGGTCATTCTCTGCATCGCCTCCGCTGTGAGCTCAGCTTCCTGGCTGCAGGTAATTTCAGCAATTTTCAAGTAAAAAAAAAAACCGTTATTTACTATGAACCCCGATTTGTTCGGTTTTTTACTCAATAATCTTCCATCACTGTGAGTCTCTCAGACCTACCGGGAACAAAGTAAAAGGGGGGAAAAGGGGGGGGACACAATTCCCAAGGCCCTGGCTCGGATTCCCAGATTTTATTGAAAGTTATTTCCTACCAATGTTCAGTTAAATATCTTTGTTGTGAACGTGTGTATGTTCACCATTTCATTGTGATGTCTTTGAAAAAGTATTGAGCACTAGCGAACCGGCCCGGCTTCACATGGGTACAATTGAGTTTTACAGTGATAAACTAATAAATAAAATGGGAAAAGACAATTCATTCATGTGAAAACAGAATTATAATATCATACTATGTTGGCCTAGGTTTTTAACTGATTACGGAAACCCAAAAGGAAGGAAAGATTTTTTTACCCGATAGCCAAGAAGTAGGGTATTGTTTCTGGAGTGTATCTGTGCAACTATTGCGTTGTTAGCACATTTCCGCTTTCTAGCGTCGACGTATGAAAATCACAACGTGAGTTTCATCAAGTTGTAGCTTTAGAAATAAGTGTACCTAGGTACTACTTTTTGCGCTTGGCTGAGAGATTTTAATCGATCACCAAAGTTATGCAACGTTCCCAGCGGCTCACATTTGTATGGGTGATCGTTTAGTGGCATAACATCTGAGCGCTTCCGGGCTCCGGAGGGTACGTTAAATATGCTGTCACTGTTGCTATCGAATGGTAGCAGTCGTTAAGCCATTTTAGAGGTTCCTGGGCGGCCTGATAAACTCTGACACCAGAGAAAAAAATTATTTCGGTCACGTTCCCAGACGCTGCAGAATTATGTTTTGTTGTTATTCCTCAAGACCCGTACAATTCACCGGGATAAAATGTATAATTTGTCCTATTCCAGGACCTGATGTGTTTTCATACCAAATTTCATCAAAATTTGTGTAACCGTTTTGGAGCTGATTGGTAACAAACATACACACACACACACAAACTTTCGCATTTATAATATTAGTAGCATGATTGGGCAGAAATTAAGTTGTGTTGAAGGAGAACCTAGTTGAATAATTTTCTTAAAAACTTCGTTAAAACGCGTGTAATAGTTTTGCTATTCACATAAGAGTATACAGCAATACTTAAAAGTTCACGGTCTTTGTGATTGTCAAGGCTTGGAAAATTGGCGCATTAAACTGGGAAAGGGTGTACAACAAAATTATTTGCCCCCAGTCTCTTAGGGGCTGTTGACAGCCTTGAAGTCTAGATCCATTCCAAGCTGCAGCAGACCACGGTGATAGTTTGAAGGAAGCTTGGAACTGTATATTTTCAACCAGGAGTGTAAAGAAGGCTCACATTTCCTCATAGGAAATGGCGTTACGTTGATTAATCCTCGGTATCATTGATCCATGCGTTTTTAGCCAAAATTTGATAGTATGGTTCTTGAATTGTACGATATTGATAGCAAGGATATCTGTTANGGAGAACCTAGTTGAATAATTTTCTTAAAAACTTCGTTAAAACGCGTGTAATAGTTTTGCTATTCACATAAGAGTATACAGCAATACTTAAAAGTTCACGGTCTTTGTGATTGTAAAGGCTTGGAAAATTGGCGCATTAAACTGGGAAAGGGTGTAGAACAAAATGATTTGCCCCCAGTCTCTTAGGGGCTGTTGACAGCCTTGAAGTCTAGATCCATTCCACTCTGCAGCAGACCACGGCGATAGTTTGAAGGAAGCTTGGAACTGTATATTTTCAACCAGGAGTGTAAAGAAGGCTCACATTTCCTCATAGGAAATGGCGTTACGTTGATTAATCCTCGGTATCATTGATCCATGCGTTTTTAGCCAAAATTTGATAGTATGGTTCTTGAATTGTACGATATTGATAGCAAGGATATCTGTTATTGTTCAGTGCATTTTCTGAAGTCTGCATTGTCTGTCTGCTATGAATATTATCACGTCTAATCCGTGTGCACAAAATAATCACTGACTCAATCCACTTGTACAAAACGATATCGTGAGAGTTCAATAAATTTATGGAAGCTGTTGTTTTGTGTTCAGCCTTGACGAAAATTTCGATAAACCTTTAAAATAGAACTTGCGACGAAAAATTGTATAAATGCAGAAAAAAATTGTATTTNTGACGAAAATTTCGATAAACCTTTAAAATAGAACTTGCGACGAAAAATTGTATAAATGCAGAAAAAAATTGTATTTGATAGTTTCAAAAATATATAGCAATATAAAGCCTCGATACGTGCGTAGCTAAGATTCATTTATCTGTGATAATAATAACTTCAGATTGTCAGATGCGAAATAGCTGAAACATTTTTTTTGCGCTGCCTTAAATGAAATATAATACCAATACAGTATGGAACCTCCATTTTATCTAAGACATTCGTCAATCACGAATTTAGTTTCCCGTGAGAAAAAACTCAATTATTTCCACACTACGTGATATACTTATTCACGTAAAGTTTTTCTTATGCTTTACAAAAGACCATCGTAGTTAAAACAATGATCATGTTATTTTGATATATAATTTCCGTTCTTAGGTAATTTACTTTAATTATGCTTACCCATTGTACTGAGGAATGTGAGAACGTACTATTTTTGCGGCTTAGAACTTTGTTCAGGTACTAAAGACGCCTTTCTTATGTATATTTGTGTGTTGACTGCACGAGTAATGCCTCAAGTTGCTGAGTATATTAGTTGGTTGCTTTCATGTGTACTGCGAAGTCTCATGTTAAAATGCACATTAAACAATACCTTCTTACAGCAGATTAATTTACTAATTTGGTGTATTGTTTGAATTAAGTTTTGCCGATTTTGAAATAGCTTTATTAGACATGGAATTCTAAAATTGCAGTGAGTGTGTAGGGTTAGTAGAAGCAAAATTTCAGATTCAGAAAAATAATCACCTTTTGAAATCAATACCTTAATAATGCATTAGTTTCCGTTTTTCCAATGGCTCTGTCACACAAACCTCTCGTCTCTCTAAAGCACGCATTTAATATTTAGGTTTTATTTGAAAATATGCGAAAACATTATTTCTTATGATCATCAATTTTAATAATTGGTACCTATTTAAACACTTTTATATATGTCCAGTAAAATGGAAATGCATTAGCTATTTTCATATTCTTATTGTTAAGATTGAATGGTATTAAATATACAAATTATAATTTTGCATTGGAGATATATATTGCGTTCACCAACACAAATGTTTACTCATATCCGTATTGTGTAAGTATGCTTGTTCCAAATTGCCTCTACAAGGACCGACCAAGGGAGATAATGTAATATCGTGCAGAGTGCAAGTCTCACCACTGTCACTGAATATGTTAGTCAATTATTAAGTTCAAAATGCAAATTTTGTGTCTGAACACTGACATAATATGCCATTTTAAACTTTAAACAATTTTCGTAGTCAACCACTGAGTGTAGTTAGGTTGGGGTAACGTAATTTATTCGCATTCTAGAGGACATGGGTTCCATTCCCCGTCCGGCCAATCTGATTGTTATATCAGTTGTTTTCCAAAATCCGAAATGGTTCCTTAATAGACATACAGGGCATGGCTGATTCATTCCCAGTTCATCTTAGCTTGAACCATTATTTTCCATCTCTAATGGCCTCACTGTCTACAAAATTATTAACTATTCTTACATACAGTTTTTATTGAAAACCACGTCAATAATGCTACCCAATCCCAATGTATGTAAGAAGTATATTAGTGGCGGCGATAACAAGGTCTGTGTATGTCACACAGGGAGAAGATGNCCAATCCCAATGTATGTAAGAAGTATATTAGTGGCGGCGATAACAAGGTCTGTGTATGTCACACAGGGAGAAGATGGCACTGTGGTAGTGAAGACAGAGAACGGTCTTCTACGAGGAAGAGTAGCTACGTCTATCTGGAACAGGACCATGCACAGCTTCAGGGGTGTGCCTTACGCCCAGCCACCAATAGGAGACCTGCGCTTCAAGGTGAGTAGCAGTTTTTAATGTGCTATACAGTAGCTCCTGAATTTTCTTGCACTTCTGTTGGTCATTGGGTCGATTATGAACCTTCAAGGAGGCTCGCTTTATCTGTCCTTTTTTTTCTTATATCCGACGTCCAGAAGAGTGATACATTTACTAAATCAGCCGCATTTGAATGCTCGTGTAATTTGAAAGGTGTTCTTTTGAAGGGCTTCCTTGAGATACCCCTGTTTCCTCCAATAAAATTACTTATGTTTTAGACTTTGGGCTTTACATCGTTCTAATTATTCATGATGGGTCACATCCTACCTTTAATATGTTTCTTTATAAAAACCCGTCATAAGACGTTCGTGAATGTCGTAGATTTTTTTTATAGCAGGCTAGGCTTCAAACACGTATACTCTTGGTGCTCGTTTTATGATTGTACCACGGATATTTTAACACGCCTTCTGTACATATTTAGTCAATAATAAACGTAAATGAACAGCGTGACTGTATCGTGTAACTAAGTTAAGTGAATAAGAATGTCATCTCTGTGGCAGTTGCGAATGTATCAACAATTGTGGACCGAGTATGACGTGGATTGACAACTGTAGGCTGTTACAAAATGGATTTTTCAAAATTATCTACCTCAAACAATTATTTGTAAGGAGCTTATCCCCTCACGAATGACACAGGTAGATTGAGAACTCGAACCCACTTACATACATGTGGTCCTTGACATTTCGTGCCGAACTGAAAACTGGTACCATACGAAGATGACAATTTCTCAAAATAATTACCCTGTCCTGTATAACATTCCCATGAAAAATCCGTTCGTGTTATAAATTGTTACATTCAGTTGGTTAATTAAAAGAGGGATCAAAATAAGACTGAAACGATGATAGTACAAAGTTAGAAAAGAGTGACATGTTGGATTTATAAATAGACTCCTCATTTCAGGAAGCATAGCAATTTAATTCTGCCTATTTGTATAAGAGTTACAATAAGTCTTTGCTAATATCTCTGTTCATATTTTATTTATTTTGGCGAAGATTTTCGTAATGGTCTTGCCGATATGCTAGCATCTACTTCCAATATTTGCTGCTTCTTCAGTTGGCGCACTCTCCGAACAGTTNTAATGGTCTTGCCGATATGCTAGCATCTACTTCCAATATTTGCTGCTTCTTCAGTTGGCGCACTCTCCGAACAGTAATGTTCGCTAATTGGTTTGGCAGCAGGCTGAATGCCGCATTCTTCTGAAGAAAGAAATGGCATGCGTTTTTTTTTATTGGTTACTGCTACATTACCAAAGAATTTGTGTTCTTTTCATGTGTTTCGGTAACTCTATCTCCGATGCATTCTTACTGACACAAAGACCTTCATGGCTAGTCGAATGAACTGCGGTCCAGAAAAAAAGNACTCTATCTCCGATGCATTCTTACTGACACAAAGACCTTCATGGCTAGTCGAATGAACTGCGGTCCAGAAAAAAAGGCAGCACGAATGTAAAGTGTATGGTGCCTATCCTGCACCCATATAAATTGGCGAAATATACTGGTCTCNTAATGGTCTTGCCGATATGCTAGCATCTACTTCCAATATTTGCTGCTTCTTCAGTTGGCGCACTCTCCGAACAGTTATGTTCGCTAATTGGTTTGGCAGCAGGCTGAATGCCGCATTCTTCTGAAGAAAGAAATGGCATGCGTTTTTTTTTTATTGGTTACTGCTACATTACCAAAGAATTTGTGTTGTTTTCATGTGTTTCGGTTACTCTATCTCCGATGCATTCTTACTGACACAAAGACCTTCATGGCTAGTCGAATGAACTGCGGTCCAGAAAAAAAAGGCAGCACGAATGTAAAGTGTATGGTGCCTATCCTGCACCCATATAAATTGGCGAAATATACTGGTCTCTGGATTACAATAACAACAGTTGAACACTTTTACACATTCCCCCATACAACTTGAATATCCTACTTTACATCATTAGCTGCCTGTTCAATTATTATTCATTGGACATCCTCAAACATTCATCAAACTTTGCTTCACTTTGAAAGAACATCTATGGTTTTGAATTATGACGTTTTCCCCGCTGGATTTGTAAACACATTTAACATTCCTGCTAGTGGCATTAATTTACGTGTATGGCAGATGTCCTGGATACCAAGAGAGCATAAGTTTGTAATTAAATCTAGTACCTCAATAATTGCTTTATCATCACCTTAATGTTAAAGGCTTGCTGTGATGTTAATGGTATCTCGTAGGTTCGATTTTTTTTCCCCGTAGAACCATGATGCGACCTTGGTCTCTGTGTTTGAAACCACGATGTTTGAGGTTCCAATCTCAGATATTCCATGATTATTTAGGGTAGTAATTAATTTAGCATGGTCTCGATTAAACTGTCAGCATAGAGTACACGCATCAGGCATTAAAAATAAAATATTTAACACTTTAATGCGTGCATGTGTTTTAAACGTCTTTCTAAGTAATTTTGTAAGTTAATATTACCCTCACAGTTATTCAACCATGTCATCTTATCCTGTGTATGAAACTGTTGATGTATTTCCATAATACGAGAAAATCTATTAATCACTTTGAAAACTCTTTCGTTAAAAATGTCAATTTCTAGAAAATTTATTTGTTGTGCAAGTATTCCAATATCATGTACATCAGCTGGTCAAACTTAAATACTGTAANTCCTGGATACCAAGAAAGCATAAGTTTGTAATTAAATCTAGTACCTCAATAATTGCTTTATCATCACCTTAATGTAAAAAGCTTGCTGTGATGTTAATGGTATCTCGTAGGTTCGATTTTTTTTCCCCGTAGAACCATGATGCGACCTTGGTCTCTGTGTTTGAAACCACGATGTTTGAGGTTCCAATCTCAGATATTCCATGGTTATTTAGGGTAGTAATTAATTTAGCATGGTCTCGATTAAACTGTCAGCATAGAGTACACGCATCAGGCATTATAAATAAAATATTTAACACTTTAATGCGTGCATGTGTTTTAAACGTCTTTGTAAGTAATTTTGTGAGTTAATTTTACCTTCACAGTTATTCAACCATGTTATCTTATCCTGTGTATGAAACTGTTGATGTATTTCCATAATACGAGAAAATCTATTAATCACTTTGAAAACTCTTTCGTTAAAAATGTAAATTTCTAGAAAATTTATTTGTTGTGCAAGTATTCCAATATCATGTACATCAGCTGGTCAAACTTAAATACTGTAAGGATGCCCGGTTTAAAAAAAATCTTAAACGTAATCTGTGAATGCGGCAAAATGCACTGAGAATGTTGTACAAATAGATATATTAGTGACCTCAAGATATTTGAAAATTATTAATTAATAAAAACTATGTACAGCTAAGTTTAACAAAACATAAATTTAATAAGTTATTAAGGTGCTGATATATTACGTATTTAAGTTTTAGTCAAAACACTTTGAATTCTTAAAAAACACTGTTTTCTGAAATGCAATGTAACTTGTTAGTTTCTTATTGAATTGTCATGATTTGTTGTGAACTAGTCACAGGCTGAACACTTTGTGTACAAATAAATAAATAATTGAATAAAGCGAGCGGCGATATACAATTGGCTAATGCTGTTTTAGTCTCCCCGGCCAGCGCAACCATGGACTGGAGTTCGAGATGCCCTGGAGCAAGGAACGTGTTGTCCACAACGCAACATCACTCGCGTCAACGCCACTATATCGGAGGACTGTCTCTACTTGAACGTCTACGTACCACAGGTATCATCCCACTGCAACGTGTTTCACTCATGTTGGCCTGCAAGAGATACAATGTCTGCATGCTGGTATTTGATTATCTTGACTTTAAGAGGACACCAAAACGGGAAGTTTGTACTTTATCAATAGCACATTCCAACATAAGGGGATTTAACTACCGCGTTTCTAGATTACATTCCTACATTTGCTTATTCGATAATATTCTATACCCTACTAGCCCCAAAATTACACGTGNATGCCACCAGTCGGCGCGTTTTCTCGGGGATCTCCCGTTTCCCCAGTCCTTTCATTCCGGTGCTGCTCCATACCTCGTTTCACCTTCATCGGCTCTCAAGATCTTGCTGTTAAGAGCCCGCCAAATCTCTCCACTTCACTTACTCACTCATTTATTCCTTGTTACTTGGCGCTTCTTTGTGTTCTGATAGATGAAATGCGTAAATGGTTCAAATAGTTCGATATTTATATCAAACTATTTGAGCTATGTATATACATAAGGGCCACAAAACGGGGCTAGGATTCCCCTATTCCTAGCAAAGTTATGTTCATTTTTAAGCGTGCATATACTTTTATCCTCTAAAATAAATGGCAATTTACTTTTCATCGTTTGCGTAAAAAAATTCTGTCATTAGATTAGTGACACTGGCATAACGGCCCCTCCAAGACTTAACATTTGCTCTCTTGTTACCGCNGGGGCTAGGATTCCCCTATTCCTAGCAAAGTTATGTTCATTTTTAAGCGTGCATATACTTTTATCCTCTAAAATAAATGGCAATTTACTTTTCATCGTTTGCGTAAAAAAATTCTGTCATTAGATTAGTGACACTGGCATAACGGCCCCTCCAAGACTTAACATTTGCTCTCTTGTTACCGCATAATGAATTTCCTGTGTCATGTGCCAGAATACATGGACAGTTCTTCATCTTCATATGACAGATCGTGTAACAAACGATAAACTACTTCGGTGATTTTGTAGACCGATTGGAGTCTTCACATGGGCAGCCAAAGTACTGTAATGTGAAAAGTTCCGTTCCACCAGTTATTTCCTGGCCTCTACAGAGAGTGGAATATGTTGGCATAATCAATGTTATTATTATTAGTATCTTAGGTGTACAATTCAAAAGTATTTTATCACAACATCCAAGCGTCCAAGGGTATGGTACAACAAGAGTACCTGAGATGACAATGCTGAGGTTACTTATAAATGGCATGCCTCAAATATATTTACTAAGATTTTTTCCATTAATTAAATTATTGTAAAAATTGGCGCACCAATAGCAAATGTGCTTGTTTTCGGAATGCTTTTATATTTCCATATTTTCCTATTCCTCTAATTTTAGTCATATATTCCACTGAAACTCCACTAAATTGAAATATGACATCATATGTAGTCATTAATTTTGTGGACGCCATGGTGGGTGAATGCCAACACTCGGAGTGCTAGTCTACTGACTGTGGTTATCTATTTATAAGCTGTATATGTATGTGTATATATAAAACTTNCAACACTCGGAGTGCTAGTCTACTGACTGTGGTTATCTATTTATAAGCTGTATATGTATGTGTATATATAAAACTTGAAGACTACTGTTGTCACTCCTCCCGGTATTCTTGATAATATTTCTATTGAAGTGAAACACGTGATTCAAAATGAGTGAGGGAACTCTTGTAAGCACAACAGTTTGTAACGTGTGTGAAGGGCGCGACGAATGACACGCCACCCGCTGGTCGGCCGGTGTTGGTGTGGGTCTATGGAGGAGGTTTCGTCGAGGGATGTGCTATCAGTGCCGAGTTTGGACCAGACAACCTGATGAACCACACCGCTATCCTGGTCACTCTCAACTACAGGCTAGGAGCTCTCGGTGAGTGCACACACTTCTCGTACTTTCATCACATAGTCAAATAGCTGTCATGTGTAAACCCCTGGCACAATTGGTACCAAAGGTGTTTCACGTGAGTTCAATATTTTTAATATATTCTCAGGTCCTACTATGCCTAAGTTATTTTACGCAGTGTTAACTATATTACTGAAATGTGATCCTATTGGGACTAGACTTAAGTAAAAGATCCTGTACCAAGATATGGTACCCAGGAAAGCATTAGCTGCTCTCTTTCAAGTTAGGTGCAATNACTTAAGTAAAAGATCCTGTACCAAGATATGGTACCCAGGAAAGCATTAGCTGCTCTCTTTCAAGTTAGGTGCAATACACGATAATATGGCGTAGTGATAGCTCATACTGATATCATTTTGGTCATATGTACCTCATCGAGAAAGATCCAAGTGCGTATACGTCAATNGTAGTGATAGCTCATACTGATATCATTTTGGTCATATGTACCTCATCGAGAAAGATCCAAGTGCGTATACGTCAATAAAAAATATTTCAGTCTAAAGATGCTTTCAGAAAAAAAGCAGTTGCCAGCACGCTTGTGGTCGTATGATTACTCGACAAGTCTTCAGTCAAGCCAGGCACTTGGAAATTTGTTGTCCACTAGCAGCAATAAAGAATCGTTTAGAAATAGCGTGCTTGCTTCTTGTTTGGGTTCGTGTGCAGTACTAGAACATGGAACATCGCTAACAAATATCACCGCTAATTTAAATCAAAGTTTTAAAACGATGACACCTTCTACTGATCAGCGAACGGCGACTCTGGGCGATTGAGTACGTTGTCAACCAATATTAATAAATTTTACTCATCTTAAACTTCTTCACTGAAGCAATCTATAGGATCCAGTGTCTTCTTCATAAAATATTTTAGAAAATGGTTTTTACTGGGTCAGGTTTGATGTGGACAGTTGTCAACGTGAGACATGCCAGTAACAGCAAGTGGAGCACGATGTCACTGTGATGACGACTGCCGCAGGTTACCTGTACATGCAGCATCCCGAGGTGACTAGCAACGCAGGGATGAAGGACCAGGTGGCGGCACTGCGCTGGGTGAAGAGGAACATCGCTCAGTTCGGTGGCAACCCTGACGACGTGACTGTGTTNGACCAGGTGGCGGCACTGCGCTGGGTGAAGAGGAACATCGCTCAGTTCGGTGGCAACCCTGACGACGTGACTGTGTTTGGACAGAGTGCCGGAGGAGCGAGTGTGGAGTACTTGCTGCTGTCGCCCATGACTGAAGGTGAGTGATGTGTAGCTGTATATACGTAGACAACACCGAGGCACATAAGGAATGTAACGGCTATACAAAGGGATGGGCTGAGCTGTAACCTATCATAAAGGAGCATTCCACATTTTCATGGTGTTTCTCAAGTATTCACGCTAGAACAGGATTGATTTTTGCATATCGACTTATTTCTAATGTTCAGTACATAAGCTTTTATCTTGTAACCTTTTGCAAATTTGATTTACATGACTGCCTTAAGTTATTTCGGTTATGTTGACAGCTGTAAGCTTAAATATAAATTTTTCGTAAAACCTGTCAAGTAAAAAAAAAAAAGGACATTCCGAACCTCGAAAGGAAAGTATCCTGAAAGTGGTCCTCACCAGATGTATATTTACTAATTTTACAGCGTCTGAAAATTTATTATATTCACGTAAGTGTTCTCTCAGGATTTCTTAGAAAATTATTAGATTCAGGAAAATCAAGAACTTCCTTCTACACAAACCTGATATTTGGCAGAATGACCTGCTCGTATAAGTATTCGTGATGTAGCATTCTCAATCTTTCAACTTTCATCAGACTCTTTAAATGACAACTCTCATCACAGGAGGAGGATAAAAGTCATCACAGCTGTTATATACTCCCTCTTGGCCTATGAAAACTAACTCAGTTTCTTACGTTTATCGAGCCCACATTCAAATGTTGGATGTAGTAATCCTAACGTCATGATGCTACTGCTGAATCAAGAGTTGTGAAATGCATAAAATTGCAATTAGCATGCAAAATGGACTATTTTACCACAAAGTAAACAGCAAGTAAATTCTCCTGTAAAACTGAGACCTATTTCACCAACAAACGTTGCAGTTTTTCACTTTGCACTTTGCACTTTGCATTCATATCTGTGTTTCACGAAAATCTGGAGTTACAAAGAAAAATTGAAAAGTGAAAAGTGTTCGGTTATGGTGCAAAGGGAACATTGTCTTTGCAGTAACATTATTATTAACAAAAAAAATTTATTAATGGTTTTGTTATGTTTCAGAGTTAAATTGGCATGTAAGAAATTAATTTTGTTCCCTGCGCTTTATAAGAGGAATTGAAATATATTGGCATTTGCATAACCTATGGAAATGGAAAGAGGACAATGATAAGGCGCATTTTGCTGCATTCTGGCAACGGATCTGATGACGACAATGGCCATTAATTTTTATTAAACTGTCATAAAATATGCAACGGGAATCCACATTAAACGAAAAATTATCTGGGAATGTTTGTTGTGGACACTGGCCAGTCTACAGTATCTTGAAATAGTCTGTTGATAATGCCATCCAAAACTCTTGATACAGACCGGCGCGTAGTAGATTTAGCTACGCNTTGGACAGAGTGCCGGAGGAGCGAGTGTAGAGTACTTGCTGCTGTCGCCCATGACTGAAGGTGAGTGATGTGTAGTTGTATATACGTAGACAACACCGAGGCACATAAGGAATGTAACGTCTATACAAAGGGACGGGCTGAGATGTAACCTATCATAAAGGAGCATTCCACATTTTAATGGTGTTTCTCAAGTATTCACGCTAGAATAGGATTGATTTTGCATTTCGACTTATTTCTAATGTTAAGTACATATGCTTTTATCTTGTAACCTTTTGAAAATTTGATTTACATGACTGCCTTAAGTTATTTCGGTTATGTTGACAGCTGTAAACTTAAATATAAATTTTTCGTAAAACCTGTCAAGTAAAAAAAGAAAAAAAAAGGACATTCCGAACCTCGAAAGGAAAGTATCCTGAAAGTGGTCCTCGCCAGATGTATATTTACTAATTTTACAGCGTCTGAAAATTTATGATATTCACGTAAGTGTTCTCTCAGGATTTCTTAGAAAATTATTAGATTCAGGAAAATCAAGAACTTCCTTCTACACAAACCTGATATTTGGCAGAATGACCTGCTCGTATAAGTATTCGTGATGTAGCATTCTCAATCTTTCAACTTTCGTCAGACTCTTTAAATGACAACTCTCATCACAGGAGGTGGATAAAAGTCATCACAGCTGTTATATACTCCCTCTTGGCCTATGAAAACTAACTCAGTTTCTTACGTTTATCAAGCCCACATTCAAATGTTGGATCTAGTAATCCTAACGTCATGATGCTACTGCTGAATCAAGAGTTGTGAAATGCATAAAATTGCAATTAGCATGCAAAATGGACTATTTTACCACAAAGTAAACAGCTAGTAAATTCTCCTGTAAAACTGAGGCCTATTTCACCAACAGACGTTGCATTTTTTCACTTTGCACTTTGCACTTTGCATTCTTATCTGTGTTTCATGAAAATCTGGAGTTACAAAGAAAAATTGAAAAGTGTTCAGTTATGGTGCAAAGGGAACATTGTCTTTGCAGTAACATTATTTTTAACAAAAAATTTTCATTAATGGTTTTGTTATGTTTCAGAGTTAAATTGACATGTAAGAAATTAATGTTGTTCCCTGCGCTGTATAAGAGGAATTGAAATATATTGGCATTAGCATAACCTATGGAAATGAAAAGAAGACAATGATAAGGCGCATTTTGCTGCATTCTGGCGACGGATCTGATGACGACAATGGTCATTAATATTTATTAAAGTGTCATAAAATATGCAACGGGAATCCACATTAAACGAAAAATGCTCTGGGAATGTTTGTTGTGGATACTGGCCAGTCTACCGTATCTTGAAATAGTCTGTTGATAATGCCATCCAAAACTCTTGATACAGACCGGCGCGTAGTAGATTTAGCTACGCCAGGCATAGAAGCAACACCATACTTCCCCCCCCCCCCTTTGTAGGCACAACAGTAATTGCTGCTTGGGATGTAAGCAAGTATTCCTATTTTTTACATTACGTAGACGTTCCCCAACTGTGTTCAACGCTAAGTCAACTTGGTGTGTATTTAACCTAAAACATTCTTTGAACTGAAAAGCCTTTTCAATTTTTTAATTTATTCGAATTTTGTATATTTTCCTTTCTTTAATTATATGCAATAAGACATCTTGTTTCTGAATAATTTCCAATAAAGCTAATTTTTTTGGCATAACTTTGTTTACCTTTTAACCTGCAAACTTACAAAACGACAATGTAAACAAAAAACAGTGTAAATAAACAATAAAAACAGTTTTGTGCAAAGACTTTGCAAACTGGCGAGCGAAATACAAAGAGGTATAATATCGGTGGAACAGAGTTACTTTGCACTTTTCAAGTATATGCAAAGTGCTAAGCGAAAAGTTGCAGAGTCTATTGGTGGAATAGGCCCCTGGTTGTTGTAGTAATGCTGGCTGGTTCATGCTAAATAAGCGTGCTTGTTCATGCAGTGAGTAAGAGCTGTAAAAATGTAAGAAAATCAGTGTATATACATATTAGTTTTTCTTTTAATTTTGTTTAATGCGACGGTGGACAAACACAAAAATTAAATCTAACTACACAATTTTTGAATAGTTGCTCTTTTTTATCAGTTATGGGATCCTGTCACTCAGTGAAGGGCTAATCACTCATCGAAATATTATTTGTGGTTTAAGGAATGGATGTAATGATGTCACTCAACCGTTTAAATGATAAAGGGATTGGTAAGTCATCACAGACTATCCTGACTATTTCGCCATTATTATGCCACGTTCTCTACTACCTCGAAACCCAGCGAGGCGGCACAGTGTTAAACATTCGGACCCGTATTCGAGAGGACCTGAGGGTTAAAATCTTGGTCCGGCTATCCTGATATCGATTTTCCATGGTTTACCGAAATCACGCCATGCGTTAGCTGGGACGGTCCATTAACACAGGTCATGGCAAATTCCTTCCCCTATTGTACCTCTGAGCAACTTTCTTGGCATCTAATGAACTTTCTGTCAACGAGACGATAAGCCCTACCTACCTGACTACCCATTATCTCGACTTTGGCTGACGTTTTTAGTGAAACTAACATTCATCATGAATATTCCCCCGGCTTCTGATGATGTGAAGACTTTCAGAAATGTGGCGCAAGCGTGTTCTGTTGCTTGGTTACATGTTGGAGAATTGTCCAGGTCTGTTCCATCACGCCATCTCCGAGAGCGGGTCGGCGCTGATGTCGAGTTACTACCCGAACAACAGTCGCGGGGCTTTCCGTCTGGGAGAAGTCCTCGGCTACAACGGGACAAACGCCAACGAACTGGTCAAATTCCTCCGATCGGCGACTGTCGAAGACATCGTGAATGGCCAGTCTCTGGCTTCCACCGAAGCAGTAAGTTAACTCCCTGCATTAAGAAGGTTATGGCAGAACGAGCTAATAACACCAAAGAGATGTTAAAAAGGGACAGCTCAAAGGGTGCAGGAATAGTTTGTAAGTTTCCAAGTAATTCTCAAGGATAGGGAAGAGGTAATAAGGGGTTTCGCATTATATAATCATTTATTGCTATTGGATTGTGGCCACTTTTAATCACCTACTTTACCATTCTAAGTCAAGCCTAATTTATCAAATCTCTTCAAACATCGTTGCTTTTCAGTTCCTCGATTGGAGCATCTGCCACAGTAGTCCAATTTAGAAAGATGACAGACCATAAATGCTTCATCCCCAATCTCCAATATACCTCATTTTATTATTACCGAGTCGGAATCTTAGCGGGTACCAGCTCACTGTAACCTCCAATGTACCATAATAGTTGTGTGATTTGAACCCTAACCTACTTTTAACCACTTATAATTCCATTAATACACTTACCTGAACCTCTCATGGTTTATCATCTGCAAATTGTATGAGATTACAGCGAGTTTATGGAAATACAGCACACACACTCATCGCCATAAAATATTGCACACCCTGTTCTACCATTTGGGAATTGAAAATTAGCAAACGATACGTCAATGTAATATGAACTATTGGTTTATTTTTCGTACTTTGAGACATTTAGATAGATTGTAAGAGGATGCTGCCAACGCTCTTACTGCGACATACATAAACAATTGTCAGAAAAGTGAATGTGATGTGGCATTCATGATACTTGCAGAGCGTTAATTAAGATCCAAGGATGCCGAAAGGATGTACGAGACAACCATATAAATAACATAAGCAGTTTGGGAGGGACTGAATAGTGAATTTACTGCGAGAAGTGTGGTGCGTGGCACGATGAATTCTCATTTGGTTAGGCCATTTGGATTTCGCACTCAGATTGCGCTGGAATCAACGGGAATGTGAAGGTACCCTCAACCAGAGACTGCTTCTGGACGATCCTGAAACACCATCAGGCAAGAACGAGTAGAACAAGTGGCTCTCTCGTCCAGCGACAGGCAGTAGCTTCACTATATTTACCACGTTCATTTCCAGATGCCTATCACAAATGAACTGTGATCCCAGCCACCTATACATATTATGACAATAACTCTCAACTTTGTCATCGCGGTTTGAAGTAGTTTTCTCAAGGAATGTTGTTGAATGCTATACACTTTTGACGTATTTTCTGGTCATGAATCACAGGTTTCTTTGAGAACAGATGAACGCAAAGCCAAAGTATGGAGGACCGCAGGTAAGAAGTGCGATATTTTCCGCACTTTACAGCGGCGAACTTCCCCTCTTACTCCCATGATGGTCTGAAGATCCGTGACATATAATCGCCGTTTGCCAGTGGTTGTCATACGAGGGTCGTTGACTGTCCAGTGGGACATTGAAGATATCCTCCTACCCGTTGTACTAACTTTCTTGGCTGAGTGCCCAATGTGGCAAAGGGTACTGAATTATAATGGTTGTGTTGTTGGCTAGCAAAAGGAATGAAATAATGAACTAAGCTGTGCACTTTCCCAGCTTATGAGTGCATAGATGAGTGTTAAGGAAAGAGTTGTAACTGACATAAGAGTGACACAGACTGTACTCTATAATTGATTTCTACACGTTCGAACTCACCTCTAACTCTACAAACATTAGACATACACCAAAAACCAGTTTCCAACAAGAATATACTCGCCCGCACACAGTTCTGGTTCTTCAAGAAGGTTTGCCACGTTTTAACATTCCATGATTTGTTGCCTAACGATCAACTGACGGACCAGGCGGAACAACAGATGTTGCCACGTGGCAGTGTTTGGAATTTGGAGCGTAATTTGCCACAACTTTAAACTAATCTGCCACAGTCAACATACGTTATTCGTTCTAGTACATTCCTGATTGTTTTGATGTACATATCGAGATACGAGGAGGTCAGACAAGGTTTTAAAGTGCCGATCTGTTTCGCATATGGTTGAAACATAATTATAATTAAATTGTTTCGTACTCAATTTTTTTTATTATTCCGTGCCGTCATACAAATATAAATTTATTTTCAACCCAACAATATTTTTTGGTTTGCACTGTTTTATGGCAATGTGTGCATATTTGTCGTGTATGCAAGCAAACAAGATGATTTCCCTGGATTACAATAGTAATGTTAATAATTGCAAATCTGAAATATTAACTAAATCTAGACCATAACTTACTTACCCAGATGCCAGTCCCACATGACTGAGGATGCATAATGTATTTTCCGTGCACAGGGCTAGACGCGTTCGAAGTGGAGTAGTTGCCAGTGAGTACGGCCTAAGAAACGCGTTGATNTATTTTCCGTGCACAGGGCTAGACGCGTTCGAAGTGGAGTAGTTGCCAGTGAGTACGGCCTAAGAAACTCGTTGATTGTCGCGGGTTGATGTGTTTGCAGGACGGATACACCAGAGCAATGCCGAGTTTCCCGGTGGTCGACGCCAAGACGCAAGACGGAAGTGAAGTGTTCCTCACTGATCGACCAGAGACTCTGATACGAGCTGGCAAAGCACATCATCTACCCTACATCACAGGTGTCACCTCTAAAGAAAGTAAAATGATTGAAATAGGTTAGTTTGCATTTCCTCGGTACTTATGTACGTGTAAGAATTATCTGNTTTTGTTTAATGCGACGGTGGACAAACACAAAAATAAAATCTAACTACACAATTTTTGAATAGTTGCTCTTTTTTTATCAGTTATGGGATCCTGTCACTCAGTGAAGGGCTAATCACTCATCGAAATATTATTTGTAGTTTAAGGAATGGATGTAATGATGTCACTCAACCGCTTAAATGATAAAGGGATTGGTAAGTCATCACAGACTATCCTGACTATTTCGCCATTATTATGCCACGTTTTCTACTACCTCGAAACCCAGCGAGGCGGCACAGTGTTAAACATTCGGACCCGTATTCGAGAGGACCTGAGGGTTAAAATCTTGGTCCGGCTATCCTGATATCGATTTTCCATGGTTTACCTAAATCACGCCATGCGTTAGCTGGGACGGTCCATTAACACAGGTCATGGCAAATTCCTTCCCCTATTGTACCTCTGAGCAACTTTCTCGGCATCTAATGAACTTTCTGTCAACGAGACGATAAGCCCTACCTACCTGACTACCCATTACCTCGACTTTGGCTGACGTTTTTAGTGAAACAAACATTCATCATGAATATTCCCCCGGCTTCTGATGATGTGAAGACTTTCAGAAATGTGGCGCAAGCGTGTTCTGTTGCTTGGTTATATGTTGGAGAATTGTCCAGGTCTGTTCCATCACGCCATCTCCGAGAGCGGGTCGGCGCTGATGTCGAGTTACTACCCGAACAACAGTCGCGGGGCTTTCCGTCTGGGAGAAGTCCTTGGCTACAACGGGACAGACGCCAACGAACTGGTCAAATTCCTCCGATCGGCGACTGTCGAAGACATCGTGAATGGCCAGTCTCTGGCTTCCACCGAAGCAGTAAGTTAACTCCCTGCATTAAGAAGGTTATGGTAGAACGAGCTAATAACACCATAGAGATGTTAAAAAGGGACAGCTCAAAGGGTGCAGGAATAGTTTGTAAGTTTCCAAGTAATTCTCAAGAATAGGGAAGAGGTAATAAGGGGTTTCGCATTATATAATCATTTATTGCTATTGGATTGTGGCCACTTTTAATCACCTACTTTACCATTCTAAGTCAAG
The DNA here is from genome assembly GCA_002778355.1 of Clitarchus hookeri. Lineage (NCBI taxonomy): Eukaryota > Metazoa > Arthropoda > Insecta > Phasmatodea > Phasmatidae > Clitarchus > Clitarchus hookeri. The sequence continues at coordinate 342,505 of NQII01001684.1, forward strand.
CCTAATTTATCAAATCTCTTCAAACATCGTTGCTTTTCAGTTCCTCGATTGGAGCATCTGCCACAGTAGTCCAATTTAGAAAGATGACAGACCATAAATGCTTCATCCCCAATCTCCAATATACCTCATTTTATTATTACCGAGTCGGAATCTTAGCGGGTACCAGCTCACTGTAACCTCCAATGTACCATAATAGTTGTGTGATTTGAACCCTAACCTACTTTGAACCACTTCTAATTCCATTAATATACTTACCTGAACCTCTCATGGATTATCATCTGCAAATTGTATGAGATTACAGCGAGTTTATGGAAATACAGCACACACACTCATCGCCATAAAATATTGCACACCCTGTTCTACCATTTGGGAATTGAAAATTAGCAAACGATACGTCAATGGATTATGAACTATTGGTTCAATTTTCGTACTTTGAGACATTTAGATAGATTGTAAGAGGATGCTGCCAACGCTCTTACTGCGACATACATAAACAATTGTCAGAAAAGTGAATGTGATGTGGCATTCATGATACTTACAGAGCGTTAATTAAGATCCAAGGATGCCGAAAGGATGTACGAGACAACCATATAAATAACATAAGCAGTTTGGGAGGGACTGAATAGTGAATTTACTGCGAGAAGTGTGGTGCGTGGCACGATGAATTCTCATTTGATTAGGCCATTTGGATTTCGCACTCAGATTGCGCTGGAATCAACGGGAATGTGAAGGTACCCTCAACCAGAGACTGCTTCTGGACGATCCTGAAACACCATCAGGCAATAACGAGTAGAACAAGTGGCTCTCTCGTCCAGCGACAGGCAGTAGCTTCGCTATATTTACCACGTTCATTTCCAGATGCCTATCACAAATAAACTGTGATCCCAGCCACCTATACATATTATGACAATAACTATCAACTTTGTCATCGCGGTTTGAAGTAGTTTTCTCAAGGAATGTTGTTGAATGCTACACACTCTTGACGTATTTTCTGGTCATGAATCACGGGTTTCTTTGAGAACAGATGAACGCAAAGCCAAAGTATGGAGGACCGCAGGTAAGAAGTGCGATATTTTCTGCACTTTACAGCGGCGAACTTCCCCTCTTACTCCCATGATGGTCTGAAGATCCGTGACATATAATCGCCGTTTGCCAGTGGTTGTCATACGAGGGTCGTTGACTGTCCAGTGGGACATTGAAGATATCCTCCTACCCGTTGTACTAACTGTCTTGGCTGAGTGCCCAATGTGGCAAAGGGTACAGAATTATAATGGTTGTGTTGTTGGCTAGCAAAAGGAATGAAATAATGAACTAAGCTGTGCAATTTCCCAGCTTATGAGTGCATAGGTGAGTGTTAAGGAAATAGTAGTAACTGGCATAAGAGTGACACAGACTGTACTCTATAATTGATTTATACACGTTCGAACTCACCTCTAACTCTACAAACATTAGAAATACACCAAAAACCAGTTTCCAACAAGAATATACTCGCCCGCACACAGTTCTGGTTCTTCAAGAAGGTTTGCCACGTTTTAACATTCCATGATTTGTTGCCTAACGATCAACTGACGGACCAGGCGGAACAACAGATGTTGCCACGTGGCAGTGTTTGGAATTTGGAGCGTAATTTGCCACAACTTTAAACTAATCTGCCACAGGTAACATACGTTATTCGTTCTAGTACATTCCTGATTGTTTTGATGTACATATCGAAGTACGAGGAGGTCAGACAATGTTTTAAAGTGCCGATGTGTTTCGCATATGGTTGAAACATAATTATAATTAAATTGTTTCGTACTCAGTTTTTTTTTATTATTCCGTGCCGTCATACAAATATAAATTTATTTTCAACCCAACAATATTTTTTGGTTTGCACTGTTTTATGGCAATGTGTGCATATTTGTCGTGTATGCAAGCAAACAAGATGATTTCCCTGGATTACAATAGTAATGTTAATAATTGCAAATCTGAACTATTAACTAAATCTAGACCATAACTTACTTACCCAGATGCCAGTTCCACATGACTGAGGATGCATAATATATTTTCCGTGCACAGGGCTAGACGCGTTCGAAGTGGAGTAGTTGCCAGTGAGTACGGCCTAAGAAACTCGTTGATTGTCGCGGGTTGATGTGTTTGCAGGACGGATACACCAGAGCAATGCCGAGTTTCCCGGTGGTCGACGCCAAGACGCAAGACGGAAGTGAAGTGTTCCTCACTGATCGACCAGAGACTCTGATACGAGCTGGCAAAGCACATCATCTACCCTACATCACAGGTGTCACCTCTAAAGAAAGTAAAATGATTGAAATAGGTTAGTTTGCATTTCCTCGGTACTTATGTACGTGTAAGAATTATCTGAATTATAGTGTAATAACACTTTTGTTCAAGTTTTAAAGTCGTTTAGGCAGATTATAAGTGTATTTCTCACAATATCTAAATATATGAATGAACTGTGTACTTAAGATGTANAAAGTCGTTTAGGCAGATTATAAGTGTATTTCTCACAATATCTAAATATATGAATGAACTGTGTACTTAAGATGTATTTTAACGTATGTCTAAGCTAACACGAAAACAGCCAAAATAATTTTTGCGTTTTTGTTCACTATTTAGGTTCTCAAATTATTGGCATCACGCCCCATTAAATAGTGTCAAGTAATATTCTTTGAATAACAATAATATTTCTAATTTTTTTCATATTATGGCAAACATACAGAAAAAATTGCACATGCTTGGCTTCGAGTTTTGTTCAGCGTTTCGAAAGACATTACTACTTCCATATTTAGGGTAGAGCAAAGGAAACAATAACTATTAGCTGCTGGAGATCTGAGGGGTCATCTTACTTTTATAAACCTTATGATGTGCAAGGGTTTCCCTGATTGCCTACAGCTGCCGGCCAATCTATGGCTGCTATTCCTCTGATTGGATAAGGTGTTTGGCCAACCCCTGGCGGCTTTCCTCGAGGATGGCTTAGCCTGTAGGTAAACCGTGGACGAGCTCGCTTCTGTCATTTGCTCCAGCTGGTTTAGGTGTTTTTGGGAGGACGTTCCAAACATTGCCAACGGTGGCTTGTGGTAAACTCACCAACTCAGTCCCCGGCGGGTATACCTGGATCCGGATTCCCTCATGTGTTGCCCAGATATCTCAGTGCCCTGGAACGCCGTGGCTTTCTCGGGGTACTCCCACTTTTCCAAGGAATGTTCTCCGTCTCTGCTCACCTGCTAGCGTATTATTCCATGTCACACATGTGGTGTATGTCCTATCTCAGGAGCTGGTCAAATAGTGTGGTGGGAATTACTACCTCTATCTTGGTTTAACCACCACTTGCCGTTCATTGGTTATATTTTTAGTTCTGAATTCTGAACATTACATACTGGAGAATTTCTTTTGTGGCGTAATCAACGCATGTTTAGAAGTTCAGTAAAAAACTGTAACACAAATATAATGTGGCAAAATTGGAAAATATGGCATATAAATAGCAATTCAATAATATAAATAAAAAATTACATTTAAGGTTTTGTACTTACGTCACACAGAGAGGCTGAACATGAAGGAAACTCCAGGTTTATTTAAAACTTCTTAACATTTGATATTTCCCAATCCGGTTTTCGTTAATTGCGTTGAACTCAAAACATGATNGGTTTATTTAAAACTTCTTAACATTTGATATTTCCCAATCCGGTTTTCGTTAATTGCGTTGAACTCAAAACATGATATATATGACCTCATCTTAACACAGTCATGACATGTTGTCTTAATATATATGTATACAAGTAAAGTTACTGTAATCACGACAATCAGGGAAGCAAAGTGTTCGGTTACTGTAGTCGCGAGCCAATCAGCAATCTGCATTTCTATTCTCAGTCGCTCACTAGCCATCATATCTTCCTGCAGAAACGATTCCTCTGTGTTGTGGTTCTTCTGAGGATAACCGTTGAGGATTGTGACCTTTATGTATATCTTGTCTACAACTGTCCACAACGGAGAATAAATGGTGCATTATTAGGTTACTTAACTATAGTTGTTTATTCTTTTGAAACTCGTTATGTATGTGTGTTATTTGTTGTGTCATTACGACTAAAATTTATTTAAATCCAGTTTTAATGACAGTTCAACTATGAGCCTGATAAATGATTGTACATTTAGGTAATGGCAATTGATCCACCGAAATAAAATGGCTGCATGTCCTGTGTCCTTCCAGATCATCCAAAGACTTTTCTTATGAAGCTTTAATTGAAAATTAAAAACTACAACGTGACTATAACTCAGAAACGTTTGATGAGACACTGGTACATGGCCTGTGTTTAATCTACTGTAAATGTCTGTTACAAGGTATTCGTACCCGTTATTTCGTGAAATTTTTACTTATCTCTTAGCAGTTGCAGTTTAGACGTCAAATATCCAAATATGAATTTCAAATCCAGTATATAGATATTTTTCTGCTAAACGATATGTTTGTTGTGATCATGGTAAATTATTTCCTTAAGTTCACAAATTGCAATAATTCATATAGTTTTAACGACAATAACACATATAACAACGTCTTGTGAACTCGAATTGCATGGTAATAAAACTTTTATTTTCAAAGTTTGTATTAAACAATGTTTTGTATTTTTTGGTTAGAAAATATTTAGAAAAATTAACAAACGCACAATTTCTACTGTGCAGGAGAGATTTTTTGCATTGCGTTTTAAATCATATGTTTTTTTTTGTCAGGTCTCACACAAGAAACACTGGAGCGCTACAACAACAATCCAGAACTGTTTATTCCATCATCTCTGAATTTGAAGAATGGTTCTGCGGAATCTCTTGAGCTTGCGACGAAGATAAAAAGCTTTTATTTCGGAAACAAGACTGTCAGTTTCGACACCGTCTCACAACTAGTGGACGTGAGTAAATAGTTTGCCAATACTACAGGTTCTTAGCTCGGTTAACCGGCATTCGTCTTACTTTTTGTAACAAAATTAACCACAGATAAATGAACAATTTTTGAAATTGTCTCTCTACGTGTATACATTCTCTTCTTCGTATGCTGCATACTTACTTTTTCACAGTGAATAAAGTTTTGGAAGCTAACGACGCAAAAACATAAAAAAATTTGATCATGTTACTTTTTTTTTTTTTTCGAGATGGTTTAAGTCGATTGTTCCTGTAACTGATATAGTAGTGTGATTATATTTTTACGTAGGATTGGCGAACGATGGTATTTATGAAACATGTATAGTTCCTAACATTTCCCTGTATTGACACAAGTTGTTGTAACCCAGAAACCATGCGTTAAGCACAGTGGTGTTCCACGACCACGTACTTGGTTTGATCTTTGGTTCATCAAGCTCCGGTTTTTTCCTTAAGTACTATGATCTCTCTTACGGTGTACATTGCTACTCGCTGATTGGCTTTCACGGCATATGTCGATTAATGCAGTGCCACTTTCTTTATGAATTCTCATATTATATGGTAGACAAGTAGATCAGAAAATGGTTACGCAGAAAAGTAGATGCACTACAGGGATGGACATCCGCACTGAAGTGACGATGTTATTTTCAATTATGTGCAAATACCGCCCGTTGCCCAGATTGCACGTATNTTATGTGCAAATACCGCCCGTTGCCCAGATTGCACGTATTCGGACATCGTTATTCTACCGGTGTTATACCATTTAGGAATGTCGTCATTTCTGGGTTCACCTTAGGAATAATTTTCGACATACACATGCATTATTATTACAAGAACGAAGCAAATATGGTACGAGTGAATAAATAAACGGGTTAGTATTTAGACAATCGGCTTCCATCCTATACGTGTCCAGTTTCCCAGTNGGTTTATTTAAAACTTCTTAACATTTGATATTTCCCAATCCGGTTTTCGTTAATTGCGTTGAACTCAAAACATGACATATATGACCTCATCTTAACACAGTCATGACATGTTGTCTTAATATATATGTATACTAGTAAAGTTACTGTAATCACGACAATCAGGGAAGCAAAGTGTTCGGTTACTGTAGTCGCGAGCCAATCAGCAATCTGCATTTCTATTCTCAGTCGCTCACTAGCCATCATATCTTCCTGCAGAAACGATACCTCTGTGTTGTGGTTCTTCTGAGGATAACCGTTGAGGATTGTGACCTTTATGTATATCTTGTCTACAACTGTCCACAACGGAGAATAAATGGTGCATTATTAGGTTACTTAACTATAGTTGTTTATTCTTTTGAAACTCGTTATGTATGTGTGTTATTTGTTGTGTCATTACGACTAAAATTTATTTAAATCCAGTTTTAATGACAGTTCAACTATGAGCCTGATAAATTATTGTACATTGAGGTAATGGCAATTGATCCACCGAAATAAAATGGCTGCATGTCCTGTGTCCTTCCAGATCATCCAAAGACTTTTCTTATGACATTGAAAATTAAAAACTACAACGTGACTATAACTCAGAAACGTTTGATGAGACACTGGTACATGGCCTGTGTGTTTAATCTACTGTAAATGTCTGTTACAAGGTATTCGTACCCGTTATTTCGTGAAATTTTTACTTAACTCTTAGCAGTTGCAGTTTAGACGTCAAATATCCAAATATGAATTTCAAATCCAGTATATAGATATTTTTCTGCTAAACGATATGTTTGTTGTGATCATGGTAAATTATTTCCTTAAGTTCACAAATTGCAATAATTCATATAGTTTTAACGACAATAACACATATAACAACGTCTTGTGAACTCGAATTGCATGGTAATAAAACTTTTTTTTTTTTCAAAGTTTGTATTAAACAATGTTTTGTATTTTTTGGTTAGAACATATTTAGAAAAATTAACAAACGCACAATTTCTACTGTGCAGGAGAGATTATTTGCATTGCGTTTTAAATCATATGTTTTTTTGTCAGGTCTCACACAAGAAACACTGGGGCGTTACAACAACAATCCAGAACTGTTTATTCCATCATCTCTGAACTTGAAGAATGGTTCTGCGGAATCTCTTGAGCTTGCGGCGAAGATAAAAAGCTTTTATTTCGGAAACAAGACTGTCAGTTTTGACACCGTCTCACAACTAGTAGACGTGAGTAAATAGTTGCCAATACTACATCTTCTTAGCTTGGTTAACCGGCATTCGTCTTACTTTTTGTAACAAAATTAGCTACAGATAAATTAACAATTTTTTGAAATTGTCTCTCTACGTGTATACATTTTCTTCTTCGTATGCTACATACTTACTTTTTCACAGTGAACAAAGTTTTGGAAGCTAACGACGCAAAAACATAAAAAAAATTTGATCATGTTACTTTTTTTTTTTTTTCGAGATGGTTTAAGTCGATTGTTCCTGTAACTGATATAGTAGTGTGATTATATTTTTACGTAGGATTGGCGAACGATGGTATTTATGAAACATGTATAGTTCCTAACATTTCCCTGTATTGACACAAGTTGTTGTAACCCTGAAACCATGCGTTTAGCACAGTGGTGTTCCACGACCACGTACTTGGTTTGATCTTTGGTTCATCAAGCTCCGGTTTTTTCCTTAAGTACTATGATCTCTCTTACGGTGTACATTGCTACTCGCTGATTGGCTTTCACGGCATATGTCGATTAATGCAGTGCCACTTTCTTTATGAATTCTCATATTATATGGTAGACAAGTAGATCAGAAAATGGTTACGCAGAAAAGTAGATGCACTACAGGGATGGACATCCGCACTGAAGTGACGATGTTATTTTCAAGTATGTGCAAATACCGCCCGTTGCCCAGATTGCACGTATTCGGACATCGTTATTCTACCGGTGTTATACCATTTAGGAATGTCGTCATTTCTGGGTTCACCTTAGGAATAATTTTCGACATACACATGAATTATTATTACAAGAACGAAGCAAACATGGTACGAGTGAATAAATAAACGGGTTAGTATTTAGACAATCGGCTTCCATCCTATACGTGTCCAGTTTCCCAGTNATGGTACGAGTGAATAAATAAACGGGTTAGTATTTAGACAATCGGCTTCCATCCTATACGTGTCCAGTTTCCCAGTTTGCCTCTTACAGGAAGCATGATGAAAATATTTAACGACGCAGTACTCATATTGTGGGCGTGGCAAACAGTAACATGGTACATGGGAAATGACCTGAATATTACTGCTCACTCCCTATATTTATTTTCTACATTACTTCATCATTTTCCTCATTTCAACGCTACTTCATTCTCCAACTATTTGACTCTGTTTATCAGGTTGGCTAGCGTGATGCGTTTGGCACCAGCCACCTTTCGTGCATTCCAATTTTTTCCCGTTCCTAAGTGGACTTTATTGCATATATTGAATGTTTGTTGTGAGGTTCGCTAACACCGACCACATTCATGTTCACAGCTCGAGTCAGATCACCTGATATATCCTAGCCACAGAAGTGCTATGCTTCATATAAACTACAGCTCGTTACCTCTTTACATGTACCTCTTCACGTACGATGGAAACTTGCATCTGCAGTTGGGAAACTTCACTGTCAAAGGTAAGTTTTATGAACTTGACATATTTTCACCTTGGGAATCACCAATCACGTTTTATCGCTATAGCAGCTGCTATTTGTGCACTTAAGTAAAATACATTTTTCCCATTCTTGCTACTTGCCGTGAATGGAATTTAAATATATAAATCTGATAAATCCGATTTCAAGTCCATGGAATACTTAAGTACATAATTCNTGCCGTGAATGGAATTTAAATATATAAATCTGATAAATCCGATTTCAAGTCCATGGAATACTTAAGTACATAATTCCCAAACAACGTAAAAGAAAAATGCAGAGAAATAATTTAACAACACAATTATACAAGGTATTATTAAACTAGAAGTCGATATTGAAACTACGACATCTATGGACTCGTATCCTAGTAGCAAAATGTAGCAGCTTACATTCGGTGATGGGGAACTTTACAAAGGTAAGTTTAATGAACATGGCATATTTCCGCATTAATAATCGGCTGTTGCATTCTATCATTATAGCAGTCGCTGTTATGCACTTGCGTTGAAGATACATTTTCCTCATTGCTTGCTTCTTGTCTTGCAAGATATATTCACATTAAAATTCGTAGGCAAATGAAATACTTGCAATCACATAGTTCACAAATAACGGGAACGAAACATGCACAGTAGTCGTTTGGCAGAGCAATGGCGTGGGCCGCTGCCTCGATGCTAACTCACGTAAATACAGCAACGACGTGTCTGTCCGCAGGACCGGCGCACGCCGACGACGTGGCATACCTGTTCTACTTGAGCTTCGTGCCTTACAACCCACAAAGTGACGACATGGTAGTTATCAGACACTTCACAGGAATGTGGGTCGCCTTCGCGTCGACTGGGTAAGCATTCCTTCAAAACTACAAGTCAATCTGAATAAGACCACCGCATTTCATGAGGTCGTTCACACTGGGGTAAAATTCGTAGAAATAAAATTTTTCCAGCGTAGTGTTTTACACTTTAATTTCTCTCGTTTCGGTGTTTTTTTCAAAGTTTCAGCATAAGGAAATGTCTTATTACCACATACTGTATCGTTACGTGCTGTAATTGTTTACCAAGGAAGGCGGCATACAGTTATATGTTAGTTCCACATGTGTCACTGAACCTCCAGTCATCCGACACGGCCTGTAGTCGCGCTTTCCCAATGTACTTTTAGAAACCCTAGCCAGCAAGAAACGATGAAATACAATGGGTGAAGCACACTCTTAAGAGTGAATAACAGGAAGAAACTGTTCTGCCTTCAATGTCCTGAGTACTTCCACTGAGCCAGAGAAAAACTGCATATAACAACAAGTGCAGTGAAGGAACGCAGAGAACAGAGCTCAGGAGAATAGTTTTATAGGAATTTTAGACTTCTCTGGCAAAAAAAAAACAAGTTTTTTTCCAATGAAAGTACAAAATCACTTCCACTTGCCCTTTAATGTGTGAGTATGTCTCACTTATAAAATGCTTNTTTTTTTCCAATGAAAGTACAAAATCACTTCCACTTGCCCTTTAATGTGTGAGTATGTCTCACTTATAAAATGCTTGCATGGGCTCAAGGATCCACACCATATTGATACATATCCACCTCACCGTACTCTCGCTTAGGTTTACAGCTAATATTTTATGTGTAATTATATAATTTCCCATAAGCAGGAACTTATTATTTAGATTTCCTTTTTTCAAGGCTTAATTTTTTTCATACTGTCCAATAAAGATGGCAAGGCATATTCCTATAGTTTTCGGGGGTGCTCTTTCGATTGAAATGAGTCTGGTGAGTGTGGTGTTAGCATTTTCTGAGTTGGATCAAATCTCTTGGTTAACTTTTGGGTTTTTTTCGATTTTTTCTAGTAACATTCNGTGTTAGCATTTTCTGAGTTGGATCAAATCTCTTGGTTAACTTTTGGGTTTTTTTCGATTTTTTCTAGTAACATTATTTCTTAATCGGAACTGTTTGAATTTCATATTATAAAGACTTTAAAGGGAAATCCAACGATACTTCGATCAATGNTATTTCTTAATCGGAACTGTTTGAATTTCATATTATAAAGACTTTAAAGGGAAATCCAACGATACTTCGATCAATGAAATCTGAGGAATAGTTCGCGAGAAATCAGGGTTAAATTTTATTGAAGATTCCCTCCAATAACATAAATTTAACCTAAATCCTGTCCCCCAAAGTAGTATTAAACGATAANAAATTTTATTGAAGATTCCCTCCAATAACATAAATTTAACCTAAATCCTGTCCCCCAAAGTAGTATTAAACGATAATGTTTAGCCTAGTACGAACTAGAAGTTGAATATTCGATACACCACTCAAATTTACTGGTTATAAAAACTGCTTATTTCTGCATTTTTACAGTACCATTTATGGTAAAATTATTCTCCAATTATCTATAAAATTATTAAGTTATTTTAATAATCTGAAAGACTGAAGTCCCAAAAAAATTACAGTGACTAATAATTTTATTGAAAGGGAAACATATTTTAAGGCGGCTCGGTGGAATGAATCAAATATACTCTTGAATNAGTGACTAATAATTTTATTGAAAGGGAAACATATTTTAAGGCGGCTCGGTGGAATGAATCAAATATACTCTTGAATACGAGATCTGCCTCAAGTGGACTGCGTGAACGTGTAACAAGTTGTAAGTTTGCTCAGCTTTACAACGACATAGACAGCTCTATACGCTATTATTCCTGCACTGATGTACAGACATCTCTAAATCATTCACTCGTCAGCAGCAACGCTCAGTGTGTACAAAAAGCAGGGGCATATCCAATGCAGATTAAAATCGCTCTTACAAGTGATACCGTATAAATGGAGAAGAACTCCTAAGCCTAATAACTAGCACGAAGGAGATTCGACTAGTCACGAGGCCTCGTTCCACAGGAGGACACGCTGGTTCCTTCGGCGTAGCGCACGTGAGACTTGGTACCCCCAAGGACATCACAGACCTGTCATTGCTCAGTCTCGTGCAGCTACGAGGACACTTCACGTGCCTCTTTAGGATCTTTTGTCTCTGGCAGCACGGAGAAATACCGGAAGCGATAGCGAGTGATGCTGAATATGAGTACAGTAAGCTAACCACATTACTCATTGACTCATGGTACACTAGATGTTGATTGTAGCGTCCATACACCATTGAGATTCACTGTAGTTGTTCACCAATCCTCACGTGATTAGAATATTCACAATAGAATGGCAGATAATGAGTGTAGTATACAACATACATTGCATGTAACATACAGTTCAGAGTGAACGATGGGAATTCTCTATAAATTTACGACTCAGGTGTAATTTGCAACTACTAGTGAATAGCGCTTCTTTGTATCAGGACATGCATCTACTTCTCTACTTTCAAACTGTCCTTGTTACAACCACCCTGCGATTCAGGAAAGCCAGTTTTATCGCCAGTGTGTTATGTACGCACAGTGTCGGGTGACATTGGCTGTATTTGCTGCTTGCTGTTTGGCAGGGACCCGAGCCTGCACGAGTCAGTGAAGTGGACTCCAGCCACGAGGACAAACCACACATACCTGCAGATAGACGTGAAACTGAGTCTCCATCAGGATCTGCTGAAGGAGCGCATGGCCTTCTGGGACCAAGTGTACGACACCTACAGCAAGTGAACCTTCGTGTGATTATTGCATACATTAAATACATTGTTAATAACATATGTCAGTATTTGTGACATGTCTTTTCACTCTCAACTGCTTTACAAATTTTCTGAAATAAAATATTTTATTCATTCACAGCAATTTTACTTCTCCTAAATTGAACAATTTCAATTTATCTGCAATTTAAACATTGTTGAAATATAGAATGATGGCTGTGCAGAGTTCTAAAGATTTTAATGACAATTGTTAATATGCGGAAATGCAACAGAATCAAGTTGAAAAAGGGAATTATTATATTTTGCACGTTTTAATAAAAAAACCTTTGTAGTTTAATTAGCACAGAGTTTAAATATTATGTAATAGAGGCATTTAGAATACTGGAAAATAGAGTTCTTCCTTGTTTATTCTGAAAGAAAAGAGGAAACAAAACAAGACATTGAGTAATTTCACCACGATTTTCGTCCTTCCTTCATTTAGAAAGGCAGTAAAGTCAATCAGGTACTCAGCTGACAAGACGTTTTTCAAGATCTCAAAGGCATAGGCTTCTTATAAACTTTGTTATTTTCAGGGGAGGGAATGCCTTCTACAAAAAGCATTGGTAGATCTTGATGAGATTTTTCAGGATATTCCTCCCAATTAGTAGATACTTCCAAAACGTCATTGTATTCAAGCATCAGTAAATCTTGTAGCTCCCTCTCTCTCTCTTCCATTTCTTCTTTAATCAACAGATAGTCTATTCGGTCCAAAACAGACGCAAGATGCTGGAAGATGACAGTGGTTTATTTGCCATTAGGCATACATACAAGAGCATAGGTGGGATTAATTTCCAAATGGGTGACTTCTTCAATTAACGGACTGTATTTACTTAGACAATAATAATTCTTTATTATAACTTTAGCAGGTTTAATTAGTTAAGTAGACAGAGTCAATCCACATGCGTTTTTCTCGTGACAGACGATCCTCTTATGAAGTGTTATGTTTATGGCGGTACTAAGAAGAGGCTAAACAGACTTCAACGCATATTGTAGATCTTCCTGTCACTCCGAAATTTTCAGCTGCTTAGATCGCACAGCCAAAGAGATGGTCATTAATGTGATATCATTATATATTCCCACTTAACCATTGACGCACGGATTATAAGGCGTAGTGTGGCTCTGGAATGCAGGCACGATGACAAGCAGGCTGTGGATTTGCCACCCTCATTTCTGACTCATACAAGAAAACTTTTGACAGTTGTTTATTCACACTTACTTACTACACAATATATACACATATATGTATATAAATGCATATATGCGTATACACATGTGCGCTAAAGAATTCTAAAAAAAAAAATCAATTCATGAGAAAAATTGGTGGAAATGTGATTGTTACCGACTACTCAAATTATATAGACAAGATCCCCTATCAATATACTAGATAAAATATTGCCATTTGTATGTCTAGTGTTCCTACATCACGCAAAACCTACTGATCTATGGTAAAATAAGTGAATCATTCTTTTTTTTTAAGTTCCATCATTTTCCTTTTTTGCGTTAAAACAATGTTGATATAAAGTCACATTTATTTTGTCTTAACATGTTTAATTACTTTCTTGGTGTTGACAACGTTAGCACATTCTATGTCAATTAAAGAACGTATTTTCGACAGGCATTTGAGAATGATTTTAGAGATCGTATATTCGTTGAGATTACTATTTTTTAAACTACAATCAGCGTTTTCGTCAGACGTTTTTCACCATGCGTATAAATACCTATTTTGCTTTACTATGTATTGTTTTCCTTCTTATCCCTGTAACATGCCATAGTATACCGCCCGACATGCAACCGGGTGCTGCTTTCACTGGCAGTGGCCTATTGTCTTGAGATGAACAGTAGTGTAGCTGTATGTTCACTGTGGAAGCGGGCCTTGAGCGAGCGTGTTTGCCTAGCCTCAGCTGCCCTGGCATAGTATATCAGCTCTCACACTGTTACGCTAAATAATAAGAATTCTGTGATGACTATGTAACATCATTAACAAAAAACTGAAATTTTTTGAGTTATAAAATTTTTGTGCTGAGCTATCGATTTGTTGATGGTTGATGTCATAACCAGTCTGTCAGCTTCTTTGCCGGTTACCGCCTGTGTTGCCAAGTAACTCGTGAGTTTTATATTGATTGCAAAAGTGCAGTGGAAATTTTAGGATGTTAAGTACACCTTCCACCGATCATTTCATGAAACTGCGAAAAGCCAAAACTCAGGGAATTAAATTAAGTGATTCAGGACTGAGCTACGGAAGATGTTTGCATTAAACTTGTGAACAACTTCAGAGACTAAATTTTATTGGTTGACCAGTGATTTCAAATGGCCCTCTGTTTGAATAACCGCTCAAAGCCACTATTGTTTACTGCACTCTTCTCAAGCTGGCCAATCCATACACTGAAGATGAGGTATACTGCTATTCTTCTTCTTCGTGTGCGCCAACGTTGACTCAATAATTACCCAAACAAGTGTCAATTCATATTCTTCAACAATGCAGTGACGTTTGTAGACATTTAGTTTCAACCTCAAACACGCGTATTTACAAAAAAAAAGAAATGTGTAAATGCATGAAATAGTTCTTGCGTTGTAACTTAGTCAGAAATGCTGAACTGATTTTCTTCCTACACAAGTGTCAAAACCCCTTGAATGTGTGATATTCCAGTTCATTAGTGTTGGAACACNTCCCAAAGCTTCACAAACACGAAAGAATTTTACACTTGAGTCCCGAAAAATTCCGAATATTGCGTCATTACAAACGTTAGCACATTCTATGTCAATTAAAGAACGTATTTTCGACAGGCATTTGAGAATGATTTTAGAGATCGTATATTCGTTGAGATGACTATTTTTTAAACTACAATCAGCGTTTTCGTCAGACGTTTTTCACCATGCGTATAAAAACCTATTTTGCTTTACTATGTATTGTTTTCCTTCTTTTCCCTGTAACATTCCATAGTATACAGCCCGACATGCAACCGGGTGCTGCTTTCACTGGCAGTGGCCTATTGTCTTGAGATGAACAGTAGCGTAGATGTATGTTCACTGTGGAAGCGGGCCTTGAGCGAGCGTGTTTGCCTAGCCTCAGCTGCCCTGGCATAGTATATCAGCTCTCACACTGTTACGCTAAATAATAAGAATTCTGTGATGACTATGTAACATCATTAACAAAAAACTCAAATTTTTTGAGTTGTAAAATTTTTGTGCTGAACTATCGATTTGTTGATGGTTGATGTCATAACCAGTCTGTCAGCTTCTTTGCCGGTTACCGCCTGTGTTGCCAAGTAACTCGTGAGTTTTATATTGATTGCAAAAGTGCAGTGGAAATTTTAGGGTGTTAAGTACACCTTCCACCGATCATTTCATGAAACTGCGAAAAGCCAAAACTCAGGGAATTAAATTAAGTGATTCAGGACTGAGCTACGGAAGATGTTTGCATTAAACTTGTGAAGAACTTCAGAGACTAAATTTTATTGGTTGACCAGTGATTTCAAATGGCCCTCTGTTTGAATAACCGCTCAAAGCCACTATTGTTTACTGCACTCTTCTCAAGCTAGCCAATCCATACACTGAAGATGAGGTATACTGATATTCTTCTTCTTCGTATGCACCAACGTTGACTCAATAATTACCCAAACAAGTGTCAATTCATATTCTTCAACAATGCAGTGACGTTTGTAGACATTTAGTTTCAACCTCAAACACGCGTATTTACAAAAAAAAGAAATGTGTAAATGCATGAAATAGTTCTTGCGTTGTAACTTAGTCAGAAATGTTGAACTGATTTTCTTCCTACACAAGTGTCAAAACCCCTTGAATGTGTGATATTCCAGTTCATTAGTGTTGGAACACNTGAACTGATTTTCTTCCTACACAAGTGTCAAAACCCCTTGAATGTGTGATATTCCAGTTCATTAGTGTTGGAACACGGAGAACGTTAAAGCGCTGCTGGCATGCGCAGTCTACGCTATATTCCCTCTAAGGGCCAATCTGGGCCTTATTCCACAAAACCACAAGACTAATAATTTACTAGGTACATGTTACAAGTACAGATGAACACGTTATATTAATATAGTATTCCACAAAGCAGGCGAGTGCACTTGTAGATATTTTAAGTAGTCTGTCAATTACTTTTGTGTTGTGATTCTATTTTTGAAAATGACACGTTAACATTCTTTAACATGCATGTTCTGTATTTTTGTTAAAAAGAACAAAACTACACTTATGAAACAAAAACATCACTAATAATAATTTTTACCGATCTCCGATCACCTGTAGAACATAGGCTACATATACTACTAAACTAATAGTACTAATACTTTAATGGCACAAAAAACTTGTAATTTTTAAGACTAGACCTGTGAGTTGTAATATATGGAGTAATAATTACCATATTACATTACCGTTTCTCTGCCAATACGACTATCAACAATAACGTGGATGATAGCGTTTAAGATTTAAACCATGTTAAATTAAGTAAACAAGTGCTTCGGATGTTTGTTCACTCCTGGATTAACATCCCCCCCCCCCTTTTCTCATCGTCCACAAACACTTTTATCAAGATTTATCTTCTAGTGTTCCAAACACCATCTTAATAAATATTATCCTTTCCCATCCTCTGTTCAAGTAAAACTCTTTTTCTACTTCATAAATTGCGTGTAATTTTGCAGTTATTTTGTGACAAGGGGTTTTGGTAGATCAGTTTAGGTTAACATGGGAGGTTACCATGGCCCCAATCGTGGCCATGTTTGCCCAACCCGACCCAACCCCAGTAAAACCTCGAGCACGTGTCCTTGTAGTTAGACCTTCCCTGCATGTCTTTGAGTATGGGGCTCAGTCCGGAGACGCACTTAGGTCCNAGTTAGACCTTCCCTGCATGTCTTTGAGTATGGGGCTCAGTCCGGAGACGCACTTAGGTCCAATCCCCACCCTGGACCTCCGACTTCACTCTTAGATAGGTAAGGAGAAGAAAACACTTCCTGTAACCTAGCTTTTATGCAACTAAAATGTATTCCATATGGTCCAAGTATTTTATTAATATAAAAGAGTAGATCTGTTGANCCAATCCCCACCCTGGACCTCCGACTTCACTCTTAGATAGGTAAGGAGAAGAAAACACTTCCTGTAACCTAGCTTTAATGCAACTAGAATGTATTCCATATGGTCCAAGTATTTTATTAATATAAAAGAGTAGATCTGTTGAAAATTAAAAAATTACGTTCAACAGTGTTTTTCATGCAGTTTGACAGCTCTACTGGTGATTAATGAGTCAATTTTCGGTACATGTGCATAACACGACAGTTAGTCATTAGGCCTTTCACGGTAAACTAAGCACTTGTGAGAACCTGGCCTAAGACGTACTTCTATGTACATTGTGTATTCTTCATGCATATGCAACATTAACACTTCCATGGGCTTGGCCACTATAGTCGTACGTCGGCCAACGAAACCTGTGAAATTGATTAAAAAAATAAACATTTTAAACTTCCTAACACTTACAACCATATGCATTAAAAACAGAAATTAAAATAAATCATTTTAGTTGTCAGGAATTTTAAGGACTCCGTCGTTACCGTCTTCACTGTGCGCATGTCAGTCAGTGGAGTGGAGAGATTTAGGTGGTTCCTATATCGAGGTCTTGAGAGCCGATGAGGGTGAAGCGAGGTGAGTATCGGGCAGCGTCGGAATGCAAGGGCGGGGGAAAAGGGAGATCATTGAGAAAACCCGCCGACTAGTGGCATCGTTAGACACGATTCCCACATGTAAATATCTTGGAGTGACCCCGCCGGGAATCTAATCTGGTTCGCCTAGGTGGGGGAGGGGGCGAGTAGTCTGACTATCACAGCACCGCGGCCCCATGCCAGCCAGTGTGTACGTGAACATATACGCAAATAGATGCAGTGACAATTTTCAAAGGATGATTATAAAAACGCTGAAGTAACTGTGAACAGCCCTAGTCTAGGGTTCGTACTACAGTCGTGAAACAAGCAGGGAGCAGTTGTAGCGGAGGTGTTGTGAGGCTACTGGCGGATATCACACGCCCTCCTCGCCTCTGACTTCACGTCCCAGGTGAGGAGGGCGTGGTCGCTACACCGAGGCCTGCGCGGCGCCAATCAGGTGAGGGCGTGGTCATGACGACGCCGTGGCGTGTTTGCACAGGTGAGCTCACGTCACCTGCACGCACAGCGACCACAAATACGCACAACACGTACCTCTGCCTCGAACTTAACTTCTATTACGGCTTGGGAAGATCAATGTCAACAGTTTGGCCAACCAAACTTTTTCGCCGCTAGGTAAGCACTAATGCCGGCAAGATTTTCTTTAATTTCTACGTTTAAAAAATAAACGGGATAGTTGCAATACTAAAAAAATCAAGTATAAAATAATTTCGTAACTAAGTAAAATCTTTCTATTTTATAATTCACGTAGCTTAGGATTATAATTAAAATTTATATTTTCGAAGACTGCGCACTTAGAGGCTGAAATTTTCCCTATGCCAAACTCTCCCATAATAAATCACACGTTGTTCCCGACCCGAGTAGAATCAGCCGTACTACCTCTTAAAACCTTGATACTGATATATATTACCAAATATCTGATACTTTCGGTATCACACACAGGAACTGTCGAGTACCTATTCGCCAGACTCTGATGTGAACCATAGAGACTAAAGAAGAGGTAAAGCGATCTCGCTGGCTGCGTACAACCAGTCTCCGTGTCCCAACATTGAACTGCTTTGCTTCCAACATGTCTAGCAATAACGGCATGGATTAGATTATAGGTTAAAACGCTGTTTAATAAACAAGTGCTTTGAGATCTATGCATACTTCCTCTTACCAATTTGTAATGCAGCTTGGCTAAATTCCAATTGACGAAAGTATTTTATTCATATAAAATTGCTCGTCTTTTGAAAATTGAAATATAGACAAACACTGTTGGCCGTGTAACTTTGACAATTGTATCGGTGTGGGGTAGGTCAGTGTTGGATACACGCGCAGAAGACGAAGAAGCGGTTTACCTCATCTTTAGTTCAAGATGTGAACTCTCACGTGCATGTTATCAGGTACGCGTTGTTTTCGATTCGTGTTCTATGTTGCATCTGTTAATGAAATTAAGAATGCATATGAATGAACTAGGAATAAAAGACTTCAATTCTACACAATTTCTTCACACAGGATGATTAACTTGCAATACGTAAATTGTGGAAAATAAAACTAAATTATTAGTAATCCCTTTGTAGTGTCAAAAAAAAAGTAACGAATACACCCAAATGCTCAGTTTCAAAAGCTAAACAATGAAATAGAATCTGAGCTTAAGTGCGTGTTTTAAATACAGCGATGGCATATAATGAAAACTCATATCTCACATTTTATAACAATTTTTTTATATACAGTTGGAACTCTATAAAACACGAGATATACGAGGTTTTTAAAACCAAATAAATAAAATGTATCCACTTTTCCATTTGGAGTTCTATAAAATTTGGGGTACAAGGTTTCCAAATAAAAGTATCAAAAATAATTTTCGCTAAAAATGTTAAATACTAGGTTTTCATTCTAAGCCATCGAGAGATAAAATTGCATGAGTGAAAAGTAAGAGCAGGTACAACACACTGGTAAATGTTAAAGTGATATTAAAAGTATATGATAGTTCAGCAGTGTACTCGTTTACAGTACTTGTAACAAGTGTGTGAGAGATACAAAGTAACAGGCTGATAATCTATTACCCACGAGACCTAGGGGTGGTGTAGTAGCTAGATCACCCGCCTCACACCTAGGCGAATCGGGTTCGATTCCCAGCGGGGCTGCACCTGGATTATCGCATGTGGGAATCGTGCTGTACGATACCGCTGGTCGGCGGGTTTTTTCGGGGATCTCCCGTTTCCCCCACCCTTGCATTCCGGTGCTGCTTCATACTCATGTCACCCTCATCGGTTCTCAAGATCTCGTTGATAAGAGCCGCCCAAATCTCTCCTCGACGAGGGTGAAATGAGGTGAGAATGAAGCAACGCCGGAATGCAAGGATGGGGAAACGGGAGATCCCCGAGAAAACACGCATCGTCCGGCTCGATTCCCAGATGCAAAAATGCTGGAGCGCACCCGCCGGGAATCGAATCCGGTTCGCCTTATTGGAAGGCGAGTAGTCTAACCACTACACCACCGCGGCCCCCCGTACTCTAGTGTTCCTTTTGCGCTTGGATCACAGTAGTTTTGAAACGTCTTATGCAACCATTTAGCTAGTAATAAATAGAAAGGAACAATATGACAGTAAACGTCCGTTTATGGCAATAGCTAATGAATAAAGAGTGGTGGCCCGAGTATGTAGAAAACTGAGAAGTCTACAATGTAAAAAAAATAAATTAGAAAGCGTCCTAAACTGCAATGGAAATTTAAAACCTTAACAATGTATGTAAATAATGCAATATGTCAGACTGCAAATACAGGAATGCTTAGCGTCGTTACTATACCATGTTAGGTAAAAATAAATAAATGGCGTGTGGGGAGTACACCCACGGCAAGGCAACACCCTCCGAGTGACGGTCTTTCCAGCTGGGACCCGTAGGTGACCGTCATCCCCGAGCATGACAGAAGTGAGACCCTAGAATGGAGCGGCGCTGGAATGCAAGGGCGGGGGAAGCGGGAGTACCCCGAGAGGGCCCGCCGGCAAGCGGCATAGTCCAGCACGATTCCCTCATGCGAAAGTCCGGGAGTGGTTCCACCGGGGAACGAGCCCGGATCGCCGTGGCGAGCGCCCTGGCCACTACGCCACGGCTGCCCCTAACCAGGTTAGGTATTTCCATATGAGTGCCACTCTTTCCTGAACAAATGCAGTAACGATGCCATGGAATATGCGAAAAACTTTACCATTTGCCGTGTTTTATCACTCGAATAGGCATGGAATGTAAAGGGAAAAGGTCGACCGTACGTAACGATCATAAGTAAAATGGCCAATAGGCGGAACGATTTCTCGATTGCATCACTTACCGCCGTGGAGGTTTGCAAACAACTGACTGCGCAGGGAATGCAGTATGGCCTACAGTATCCAAGAGGGCGCCACTGTAGTCCGAGGTGCCACTGAGCCAGTGGCGTGCGACATTCAAATGCAAACTGTCCATTCCAATAAAACTAGTCTCACTACGTCTCAATTCTGAAGCAAACACTTTTCTGACACACATCGCACAGAACAAGTCACTGTATACAATCACTATAGTTATTTACCGTTGTGGTAAATTTGCGAATTATTTTATAGAGTGTAAGATGCTATCAAATGTTAAAAATGTCCATATATGTGTGTATATATATGTGTGTGTATATATATATACACACACATACGGAAATGTTTATAGAAATGTACAATAATATACGGAAACGCAATCCTTAATGAATAAAAACGGAGTTAAGGCCGTAAATACCAAATACGGTAAGTCTCTTTATTTCCTATAGCTTCAGATTTCGGGGACGAACAATTCCGTTTCTACACATAGTTTTCTTTTCCACTGCAATCAGAATGTGATCGTTTCTGCTATAAATACGTTATCCGCGCCACTAAGGCCTATTCTTTCAAATATTTAAACGTGCAATCATCCGTCTGTAACATATAGTGACACTTAAAATACATTTACTTTAGTAGAAACAGAAAAAGTTACTTGTGTGACTACTATAAATGGCAAAGTTATACCACAAACACACACGCATATTATGTGAGAGCTGTATGTTGGCAGTTAGATTCGTAGGCTTGCACTTATTTGCCTCGTGTTCAAATATTTCTCAAGTATAAAATATTTTAACTATTTTATATATCTTTTTTATACACAGTAGACTACCCACATAACGAAAAGTAAAGACTTTTTCACTACCTGTTTTTATTTTAAACTGGAAGTTAAAAAAAAACTAACTTGGAAATTAACGGAGAGGTTCTACGAATTCACGGGAAGTTTTGTAAAAATTTTACCAGCCCTTTCCGTAAAATTAAGAAAAAAAATTTTACAGTGCGAAATTTACTGAATACTAACCATTGTCGGTACTAGACTGTTCACGATAAAGAGAGAAATTTTGTTAATCAACCTTAGGAAAAAGTCACTGCTCCTACCTGCATATATTTTAACAGGTGCACTGAGTGACATGCACCCGGTTTAGTTGGTAACGATAGATGGAATGTAGTTCCATATCTTAACGTCGAGTAAAATGTGTTAAGGTAACCATTTGTGAAAACTTTAATTGTTTCTTTCGCAGTCTGTTTTTTAATGCATCGAATTGTAAAAATGAGCATATTTTTTATATGTAAATTTTTTAAATAATTACACAGTTTCACTTGACCGACGCATGGATATAGTGATGAGGCCCATGGCAATGTTGAATTTACACAAGGTGGAAGAATACACGTGGTATACACAAGTAGATGTTAAGCAGGGTTTTCCAGAGTGCTCACTTCACCGTGAACAACCTATAGGCATGGCAGACTTGACAGTGAAGTGGCTGTAGTGTGAAGACGGGGGACCAGGGACTCGCTCGACGTGCAGTCGGTCAGTCGGGGAGGAGGGACCGGCGGTAGCTAGCGCCAGCCACGGAGATCGTGCTTCACCCGCCTCGCCACTTCCTCGACGTTCCTCCAGCTCGCTGGAGCTGGAGCACGGCAAATCGATGGCTTCCTCCACTACACGCTCCCCGGCAGGAGCCAGGTCGACAAAAAAGGGCTTTGCTCCTCGGCGACCATGATGGATCCTCCTGAGCGGCGGCCATAAAACCTGCCGCGATCAAGATTGTAAATCACTTATCGCGACCGCTGTAGCTTGGAAATACCGCCTGCCTTCCGCGCCAAGAAGACTGCAGGAGTACAGAAACCCGCCTCTAGCATGATACAGGCAATTCTTGTTAGTTTATACACTGGACGGCCAAAACACTGGTATAGGCCTGCGTATGCAAATAACAGAGGTATTGAACTAATCAGAGTAACGCGATGCGGTCGGCAGCGCCTATATAAGACAACAAGCGTCTGGCAAAGTTGCTAGATCGGTTACCGCTGCTACAGTGGTAGGTTATCAAGATTTCAGTGAGTTTGAACGTGGTGTTATATTCGGCGCACAAGAGATGGGACATAGCATCTCCGAGGTAGCGATAAAATTTAAATTTTCGCGTACGACCATTTCACGAGTGTACCGTGAATATCGGGAATCTGGTAAAACATCAAATCTTCGACATCGCTGCGGCCGGAAAAAGATCGCGGACGAACGGGACAAGCGACGACTGACGAGTTTCATTAAACGTGATAGACGTGCAACAGTTTCTCAAATTGGCGCAGATTTCAATGCCTCCTGCATACCTTCAGACATTAGTCGAGTCCACGCCACGTCGTCTTGCGGCACTTCTGCTTGCTCGCGGTGGTCCTACACGTTATTAGGCAGGTGTACCAGTTTTTTGGGCTCGTCGATGTACGAGGACGAGGTAAAGCTTGAAAAAAAGGTATATTTAATGTAAGTTTGCAGATTATCCCACTTTATCAGACACGCCCTAGAGGACTGTCAGTAAGAAGCCTGGAAGTAAATAAGGATAGAATGTCGTGCTACGTAGTCTGGTGAAACTCGCTACTAACTTGGGCAGTAGGCAATTATAATGAGGCTACTCTATACACAACACTGTGCAGTCTTCAGCGTTGTTCACTAAAACCACGAAGTCTTGGAGCCTATAACTGTAATTATTACTACAGGACCGATTTGCGAGTTAAGCGATCCTCAAGACGAACGTCGTGCCTCTTTGTTTACTGGATTCGCTCTAATGCTTATTTCTGGAATCACATCTTCGCTTAACCTTACTGTGTGTGCTATTGTCGTTCTGCTTTCACGTGTCTGTTATTGTGTACAAGATCTCCTGGTCGTGTGCGATGCGTCCAGGGACCCAACTAAATAAAAGATACGAATTAATATTTAGATCACCTATTTCGTACTTGGTCACGATAACAATTCGCCAAATTTTTCGGTGTGTTATTATTACTAGATAAGTTAAATTTTGTTTGCACCTCAGTGTTTGCTAGGCTTAGCATAGTGTGTTCATTGCTGTAGCTTCACTTTTGTTAAGGAATGCCGCAAGTAAGCATCGTATTTATTCAAAATATCTGTAAAGGTAGTGAAATAAATTTTTTTTCTGTTTATGGCATTTCGTACAAGAATATTTAAATTATTTAAACGGTTTGCAGCTAATTGTCCTTTTGTGAGGGATTTTTAAGAGTTTATATATTCTCTCTGTTATCCACCATTCCTCTTCCGGTAAAAATTAACAGCGCCTTGATCTTTAGAATCGTGTGTATGTGTTCTTCAATCGACCTTTTAGCATTTCTGTGAGTTAGCATTACGCATATCCTTTATTAGTGAATCAAAAAGTTCATCGATGCAGTAACACTAAGGTTGTAAATACGTTGTTCTCTTCACACTGCAGCCTTAGATTTTTGTCTATTGGTTGCCTCTATACTGGGTTTTGCTGATAATGACACTTAGTTGGCTGCTAGTTTTTCTTATTTCTTCGTGGAAAATTTAACAGTAAAATCAGCTATAATTGAAACACCTGTGTCACAAGTACAGTGCACACCAAAATACGAAACAATTGCGGCTCTTAAGGCCCCCCGCCTACATGGTGCTTAAAATGCGTTGCAGTGTGTTTGAAAAACACGTTATTCCACGAAATTATTAAACGTGCGTCCAATGTGCTGTTATAAGAAAGGAACACACACCTCAGACGAGGGCTGTAGAGTACTTTCAAAATGTCACGCACGTTAGAATCACCATTTCAGAGTACTCCAAAATTTCTAAAACCCGCCTTTTCAAAGCGCTGTATCACAAAATATATTCCCTACACTGAACCTTGCTTCAGACTTTCTACAAGGTCACCGCTGAAAGTCCCACAGGTACACGCAGTGCGACTACAACGCTGCACGCCAGTTCAGAGTCTTGCACTTAACGGCGATGCCGCACTTGATGGGCCGTTGCAGTATCGCCCTTATCGCTCTTGCGCTTCTAGGCCTCAAATGCGTATAAACGCTCCAGGTAGGCAGCAGCCTTAAGGAGTTAATACCGACTTGTGAGGGGCCAGCACGAAGACGGGGTTGAGCCCAGTGAGCAAGGAGACAAAGCCTCGCCTTAAAGGGCAGGTAGGGAGCTGGAGCTCAAGTTTCAAGGAGGACACAAGGAGGCTGTGACGTGGGACCTGCACGGGGCGTAACACAGGAACCGCCGCTAATGGTTTAGTTGAGCTCGCTCCGCCCTTCCATTGTCGACTCTCCGGCGGTGGCAGGGGGTACCTTCAGAAACACCCTCACCCTTCACATCCGCACATAGACGGTGTGTTTGCTTTCAATCAAGTCGAAGCAAACAGAAGGCTAGTGTTGGCGTGCTGAGTTGATCAAGAGCGGGGACGGGGGAATGTGGAGCGACGGTTAGGGCAGAGAGAGGGGTAGAGACAGCTTTGCGGAATTAAGGGCAAGTTGTGATGACGCATTCAGCGCACCAAGCGGAACTTGCCTTGTCGCAAAGCAAATCTATACGAAATAGAAACCAAAACATAACTTTATTGACACTGAGTAACATCGTCTCATTTAGCGACATCAGTACTAAATCCGCGAGTATTCCTAAGTCTCCTCCTTGGCCAGTGTCTTATCCTCCGTTAATGTCTCCGTGACATGTTGGACGATTCCCTAACGAAGCTCACTCACGACAGCTGAGGTTCCTTCTTAAAGTTAGTGCAGGGCGCTGGGCTATGCGTGTATTAGGTCATGTGCAGATCGTGTATATTGCATAGATGTCAATAAAGTATGTTTGACCGAAATCGGTTCTGTTGTTTTTATTTTAGACTAACATAACCTCAACTTGTGAAGAAAGACGTCCTATCATTACAGAAGCTTCTCGTGATGTTTAAGTGAGGCTGCCTGTGAATTTCTATTTTTTTGAAGCGCTGCTTCTACCGGACGTTAGAATCCAAGATCACACATCACGCGCTGGTTATAACTGGATCTATGACGCAATCGGTGAGCTGTGTAAATATGCGAGCGTAAGAGTGTCACAAGTCACTTCGCCCCGTGATAGAAGAGAAGACACATCACAGTGCAAGAGTGGTCTACATAAACTCAGTTTCTTGCACTAACCCTTAGAAGGAATTTTAGCGATCGTGAGTGAGCTTCCTTTGAGAATCGCCCAACATGCCATGAAGGGCATGTTGTAGCGGGAGACTCCGCGTTCGGTTCGACTGGCGTTTAGCCAGCAAGGCCTTTCACCTAACAACCTTCGTGTCACTTAAGGGGCGTCCCTACTAAAAAAGGGGGTCCGCGATGGTGTAGTGGTTAGACTACTCGCCTCAGACCTAGGCTAACAGGGTTCGATTCCCGGAGGTGTCTCTCCGGATTTTCGCATGTGGGCATCGTGCCAGACGATGCCGCTGGTCGGCGAGTTTCCCCTGCCCTTGCATTCCGGCGTTGCTCCATACTCGCCTCGCTTCACCCTCATTGGCTTACAAGATCTCTGTGTTAAGAGCCGTGCAAATATCTTCACTCTCTCGCTTATTTACTTTACAATATCTTAGTACATTCCGGAGGAACTAATTAAATATGATTTTGATGTACATATATAATTGTGAAGCCACTTTTAATGTTCCCTATTGGATCGATCTTCCCCACCGTGCATGACGCCGAAGCCTGATATGTAGGCGGACTATAGAGAGCGCGTCGACATCCTTCTGGTCCTGTGGGACATCTTCCCTGATCGGCGTCGAGGCGAGAACAGACGTCAGTCCATTCAGTGTTACATCCAACTTTTCTGAATCCCTGCTGAAGTTCTTCTTCCAGGATATTCCTCCGCCTCGTGCAAACAATAATATTTTGCATAAAACTATTTCTTACCAGACATTACCAACACACCAATTTTCCTATAATATTTGTTCATATTAAAATTATAAATTAAATCTTATGATGTGTAGATAACATATAATGGATTGTTCTAATCAACCAAAAATAAGATACTTTCATTTTCACAGAAGTACAAAAAGATTGAGATAGAAGACACATTTAGGAAATAACCAATCACTTCATAAATTGTGTCATTTTTTCTAATATTTGATTCGTGAAGTGTGAAGAAACCGCTAACAGACGTATATATTCACATGCCACCACAAACTGCGCCCTCGTTCTTCGTCCGGCAGAGGGGGTTTCTGCTAACGCCGGGTTTGGACAATCGCACGTCCCGATTGCAGAAATCCGCTGTCCGATGTCCTGCTTACATTTACATGTGAGACGACGCGTTCAGGCAGGCTGTGGAAACAAGGCTTGCCCACGCCATCATGACAGCGTGTCTTCTGTCACCTCGGAATTTCGAGCGGTGACTATAAGGTTTTTAACACAGCATCCTGTTCAGAAAAACATACAGCATTGTCACTAGTATTTTAAAACACTGTTTTGCAGAAGAATAGATGCTGTGAACAGATGGCTACTCACAGTGATTTTCGCTGACTTTGGCACTTTTCAACGATCACATTTGTGTTTCAGTAAACCAAATTTATGAAACGGCGGAAAAATATGAACTTTACTTTCTGCCCTGGAGCGTGAAGTGCGTTGCAGAGGCTCGGTTCAAAGCACGTGGTTAAATAACGGCTGCACGCTTTGTAGTTATGCCCCAAGACTAAAAGCATTTAAGACACGTTTCGTGCCCAAAGACATGCTTAAATTTCTCGTTTCAACTCCAAGGATTAATTATTCGGGCGTGAAAACGGCCAGTGCGTGTATTTTCAGAATCAGTTTAAACTGCTTTATTTTCTACACAGAAACTTCAGAGTGGTCTTCAGGCTCGCGCCATGCGTTTATCTTCATCAGTGTGCCATAGAAGTGAAGAGTCACTGCTTAAAGTGACGTTGAGGCACGTCGCCGTCGTAAAGACTGCAGGCCACGAGGCAAGAGGTGAGTGCGCAAGTGACGACCTTGGAATCGGCCTGGAACGCGCAAACTAGCTGCAGTAAGGCGGAGCCCCTAGGTTACCAGCGAGGTATTAGCACTCTTATTGCCACAGACATCATTCGACGCTGCCAACAAAGTTTTGCAGAGTTTGCCGTAATATTACGTCGTGCAGCGTTACTGAAACACTTCGGTGACGTAATATTACGCCACCAGCAGTTATAATGTTCACTACAATATAATTTTACGTCGGCAGCACTCAAAACGTGTTCTGCAGCGAAGAGATTTGCGGTTCCTAACATCGAGGTCTTAAGAGCCGATGAAGGTGAGGCGAGGTGATTATGGAGCAGCGCCGGAATGCAAGGGCGGAGGAAACGGGAGGTCACCGAGAAAACTCGCCGAATAGCAGTATCGTCCGATACGATTAAGTCTAGAAAATTACACCAAAGGGACGACGCACCACATTAGTGCACACTCAGTTTAATAATGTTTCGCATGATAACTGTTTCTTGCTAGCCATTACAAACCTGGTTTTATTCATTACATTTATGTATGAAATGTTTTACTTATATTTTATCTATAAATTATAAGTTCAATTCAACAAATAACGAGATACTTTAATGCTATCAGAAGTATAAACCGCTTGTGATACGTGACATATTTAGGAAAGAGTCAAATTTTTTCAAAGGTTTGACTTTAAAAAATTAAGATATCGCGAATAGACTATAGATGTGTGGATGATAGACTAAGGACAAGTCAGAGAGTTGTTCGTTTTCAGAAAATGGCCCCGGCGCTGGCTCGAGACGCCGTCACCATCACGTGCTTCACCAATGGAATACCGTTTATTTCCATTTCATTTTACAGTAAACCATAGCTTTCACGAAAAGAAAAAAAACTGTTTTGTAACTTGACTGCATTATATTTCTCACAACTTAGTAAAAAAAATTAGCATGTCTAAGCACTTCCAATAAACAGCAATCTAATATTAGTTGAAATAATGTGAGTTTTACTGTCCGTATGGAAGAAACAGCCATGCAGTGTTTCACCGGAGAGATACTTACTGCGAACCTCATACGCACACTCTACCCCATATTTTCTCTTTATTTGGACACCAATGTAAAAATTTACCTTTTAATATACGTAGCTGAGCAAACAACCGCAGCACCGAGACTGCGTTTGTTAACACGCTCTACGGTTTCAAATATGTGGAGTACCATACATGGGAATTTTCTCACATTAGATTCCATTGCATTAGAAAATTTAATGTTCTTCGTTTGACATTTTATCTTTTGCTCATATTAAAAAACAGCTAGCATCACATATTACCTAGATAAATTTTTATTGCATGTGTACATAACATATTTTTTCCTCTGATTACTTTTTTCGCACCGCCTAGTGTTGGATAACTTACGATAGTGCCAAACAAAAATGAAATGGTAAGGCATTTATTACGATGGCTTTCTGTCACTTTATTGATGAGTAAAAATATACGTAAAGATGGGATTGATTTTTATAGAGCAACGAAAAGCATTCCTTATGTAAAACAACACCATCAAGATAATCGGCATGTGGCTTATTTCAGAACACAATCAATAAGACTTCAAGCTTAACATGCTAATCCTTCCCATATAGTTCTCTATAATGCTCAGCTGTCATTTCTGAGGTATGTGTTCTTTGGAAATATTGCTCCAACCCTGCCCTACCTCACCCATTGAACTGTTTAGAACGTGCGTAGAAAATACTTTTTTTTTTCTGCGTTCGAGAGCAACATAAAACACTGTTCACATAATTTTCTAGCATTTTATGTAGCATCATCTTATATACCTCCTATAATTTTGATTTAAACGGGAAGGATTTAATTCAAGTTTTATCTCTACCGTTTACCCTAGTCATCGTTGTAGTCGGATCCGAGTTGAAGGAAGAATTTGAAAGTTCTATCTAATTTCATCTTTCAGCTCTTCGTGTGACCTCCCATCCGTTTGCTAAGATTGCCATGAAACTCATGAATAAATTCCATGCGTCGGTGGAGTAACGTTGTGAAACCTTATGGGTTTATTATTATTATTATTTCATTATTATCCGCACCGTATGTGTCCGAGGCGACGGGCACCTAACAGAACATATATGTGCATCGGAGGTAAAGGGCACTATGTCACAAATATGGAACTGTACAAGAGTGTTCTTTGCCACGATACCATGATGCCACGCGGTGCTCTACCCTTCTTGCTGATTATTATTCCGTGTAGGAGATAGTGCTTTGCACCTCACAGAAACCTAACAAATACAATAAAACTATGTAAAGCCTCAGTTTTGTGAAATTTACATAGTTCCCTTTACCTCCGTCACACGTATTTGTCACTTTTAACAGACGTCTGTGAGAAACGGGGCGCGGGCATTTTTGTGTATTGCCAGGAGCTGGCGTCTGCAGGATCGATAACCAACGTAGCTTCGGCGTTTGTATGGTTGCCTAACGCCAGGCGCTAACGACACAATTCCGATGCACGCACGTCGAACGCTTGCATTTCCTGATATTGTTGTCACGTGCCACTGTTAACGACTACATTAATGTAAGTGCTCTAAGCTATAGGCTGCTCACGGTCAAGTGAGCACTTTTGAAGCCCTAGTTACTTTTTCATTTTAGCCATTTATTATTCTTTAACCACCTTTTTAAGTAAATATTGTCATATAAGTAATAAACACAGTACGTATATTCCACCGCACTTGGAAATTATCCTCTAAGTCTAAAATTAAATATATTTGTTGACTATTATTGTAAATAACAGGGCTTTTTAAAGTACTCACTTTACCGTGAATAGCTTACAATATTCCTATCCTGCTTGCTACGATATAATAATATAATTTTTCGCTCCTCTTATACGATCTCCTTACCAGGGTCTCATTTTAACATTTCTCCTTTTTTTCCAAGACTTCTAATATTTATAAAATTTTATTATACATTTATATATAGTTTTTGTTAACCTATAATCGCTTGTAAAAAGACAAACTATTATTCTTATTGCTGTTTATTAAATCATTTAAACAATTAAATTTTTATTTTGCAGGTTTAAAAATCTTGTAGAAGGTTCATTGCGAATCACCAATTAGAGTTTTATCATTTGTAAACTTTTCTCCTCCTCCCCACAAATTAGCTCTTTAATATAAAATATAAACGTAAAATTGACTAAAACATCAGAAGTATTCACAGCCCGCAGCGAGCCACGGAAGAAGAAAACCCACCTCCCTTTTTTTGCAAAAAATACATAAACAACATAAAACTCACACATTTATAATTCATGACAGACGGAACTTTTTCTCCAATTTAACTTGCTCACGTAGAAATAAGCCACGAACATGAATAACATTGACCATTTTTGGAAGCCCGTACGAAGTGTCAGATTAGGAAACGTCCAAGGTCACGAGTGAAACTGGCGCAGATTGTGACGACGCCTGCAGTCATGCTGAAACATCTGGAGAGATCGTACGGTCGCTGTAACTTTCAGATACGTAGTACAGAACTATTGATTTAAAATGGACTCTAGAGATTGTGAAATTTTGCGTGAAAACTGAGACTTAACGTTGTACATCGCCCCTTATACCATGTGTATTATGTCGTGACACATGGGGTAAGTAATTGAATGAAAGTATTAATATGAACGCGCATAATGTTAGACATTTAGTCAGCCTGAATCCAGGAAAAGATTAATGTTTCCGAGAGATCGCTACTGTTTCATCACAGCAAATCAACTGCTTTCTTCTCTGTCATTCTGGTTGCGGCGTCGACAGTTGTTTGGTTATGTTTCTAAATACTGCCCTCCTCGTCTGTTCGTTTGATTACCCGTTATTTTGTTTCTCGCCGCATTAAAATTGTGATTACTCAATAAATTCCTTCTGCAGAGGTATTTTAAAACAACCTAAGAGTAAAAATTGTTTTAAAGTATGTAAATTGCATTTAATTTTTTTTTTTTTTTTGTTCTTTCATTTCATATTCTAGGTTTTCTGACTAAACGTAGCTCTGAAATGGCGTGGGAACAACAATAAATATTAATTTAAATATTTTTACACAGTTCTATTACTAGACTGAAGAGGGAGAAAGTAGCATAATAGTCACTGAACAGTAGAAATGTATCTTTGTTTTAAGGCATCCGGGGAAAAACAGTTTACAAGCGGGCTACATGTAGTTTTCTGTAGCAAGCGGAATGCCTTCTGAAAGGTACAAAGCAAGTATAATTTTAAACCCGTTCGCTAACAAGCATGGCATATGCTATGAAAGCAGCAAAGTGATATAATGTATTGTGTCAGCAATTCTTGGAATATTACAACTCTCCTTCAGTCTTGAGACCAATCCTAACCCCTCCGAGGTACTTCGTAATAAAAACAGTTATCACTAATGAATCTAACAGACCGGGTACGGAATCAACCATATTAAATATTAGGTTGCTTCATTAATTGTAGTGTTTTCATGTCGTATACTGAAGACTTAAACACGTGCACTTTTGATATAAAAAACTATGTTTATGTGAGTGCTGTACCCTGAATCATACAATCCTGCCTCCGCAATAGTATATATATAAAGTGAACTCCCACATTTCATGTAGTTAGAATATTTACCTAAAATTAAATAAAAAAATATTTTTAGCAACTAATGACGAGTTTACAAATATCTGCTCCTAAATAAATTTAAAGAGCTTTTTGTGGAAACCATAAATTTACAAGTACATTTCAAAATATATTCACAAATAAATTTACGAATAAAATTATTAATTTAAAGTCATAGAATACTCGCTTGGAAAATTATAAATTAAAGTTACAAGTTAGAGTTACAATTAGTCTATACTAATAGAAATTAACTTTTTTCTTAAAATCAGTGACTAGGAAAAACACAAAACTTAAAAATATTTTTAATTTAAATTTTTGTAAAATTTATTTTAATATCTAATTAAAATTATTTAAATTTTCGTTGTTCGGTTTTATACTTTAATTATTTAAAAAAAGTGGCCCATAATTTACTTTATGTATGCTACTCTCGAATCTGACAACAAATATACCACGTCTGGCAATAATAAATTACCGAAGAAGGCAGTAGATGGGTGAAAGGTGCTATTTGTCATATTGGATACTTCTCTAGATTATTTTATGGTGATATGTAGTTGTGCTCATGAATGCCAAATGTTTGTTCTCTTTGCACTATATATACGCCTCTGTGTGTGCACAGCTAACGAAAGAATTAAGAAATATTATTTTATAACTACCTCTTTGTATTTCATTCAGAATGACTGAACATAATATATCATCAATGAACATATTTAAAAAAACTTCTGATTGTTATTACTATTTCCATGGCGGTTCATTTAATTTTTCGTTTAAAACTTTCTCGCATGTACCTATACATTAAAAATGACTTGAACACGTCAATATAAACGCATTTTTTTTTATAAATTAACAAACCGCAAAAATAAGTGAGTTACTTAAATTTATATATATGTCTGGTGTTCAATTAGGTGCACAACATCTAATTTTACTTTTAAACATTACCAGTTCTCTTAAATAGAAAATTTAAATTACTCTTCAACGTTGCACGGTAATTTAAAGAATAGCAAAATATGATGGAATCACTCATGTTTTCGTGGGTTCCGAACCACAGGATAGGGTCTAAGGGCTCGCATACTGAGTTATGCTGGATGTTGGTGGCAAACCTTGACTGGTACCACCCGCTGACATAAAGGTGTGACGTCATAATAAGCATCGTCGCTAAAAACCGAATAATTTCTAATAAACAAGACGTTAAGCATTAAAGGCCTTGTTTCTACTAGAGCCTGTTCCAATTTGGGATTACATGAAACGATAGTGATTGATGCAAATAGTTACGATTTGATTGAAAATTCGTATTCTTCAAAACAATTTGTTTTCAGTATACTAAACTCGCATACAAAAATTAATAAATTACTTTAAATAACAAATTGCATAAATGTAAACATTTTTAAATAAAATATCAGACTTTTATTTATCTGTATGATACAGAAGAACGCTAATTTATTAATAATCTGCTAATATTTGAATATTTTCCTATAAATACTTTTCATTTGATTTTACTTATTTGTTACAGTATGTATCCAATTAAACTTAGGAACGTGAATTTCTAGAAATAATTTATTAATATGTCTCGCCAAGGAATTTTTTTACACTGAGAATATTTAAAAAAAAACAATTCTTAGTAGTAATACTGTTATTTTTCTGGTAGACATAGAGTGCTTTAGAATCTTCACGATTACACTTATGGTACTTACAGACCCCACAAAAATAATCCACGTCTTTTTGAAAAGAAAGGAGGTGTTTCAAGTAAGAAATTGCCGTAATCATTTGATGAACTGGTCTAGACGCGGGACATCTATAAAACAGAAGAAAGTCGTAAAGTAGAAGTATCTAGAAGTTTGGGAAGTTCCTTACTTTACTGCGGAAGTCCATCTTGCAATAAAGAGTCATTTAATCCCTTTTTTATGCCCCTCAGTTTCTTTATGGTCCCCCGGGGTACTTCGCTAAACCAAATTGATATCACTGGTTGAAAACGGACGGCCTGATTTCAGTCACGTTTATAGCTGGTTTGGTTAATACCAAGATGTTCGCTCTGAAACAACAAGCAGTTTAATTGCAAGAACACATCCCTTTGCAGGTTATAGGAGCGTTGGTGAATTTTTGCGTTGCATTTTTCTATGTGTAGTGAACTTGTGAACGGCTATGCAATAACTGATTAATTGACCGAATCTAGTCAAGCTCTGATAAAACCACTTCACCTCACAGTGCATGTGTAAAATGTGCGAGTCAAGTACAACACTGCATGGAAGGAGGTGAAGCAGTGGTAACACAGGTCTCGTATTCGAGAGGACCCGTGTTAGGTTCCCTGTTCACCATCGTGATTTCGGTTTCCCATAAATTTCCGAAATAACGCAGGCGAATGCCTGGATGGTTATTTAACCAAGGAGTATTCGATTATTTCTCACTCCTGTCTGTTGAAACAACTCCGTCTCTAATGGCCTCGCTGTCGATCAGACGTTAACAATACGTGCAAAAGGTAAACATTTGCACACAATAAAAACAGAAAATGGTAGAAAATCACCTACATCATATATATTTCAAGAATGCCACAACCAGCCTTTATGGCTTCGTAAGTCTCGAAATTCAAGAATCTTCATAAAAGAACTAACATATGTACTATCTGGACAGCCATGCAATAATGTTTTTGGTTTGCGTTCTGTAATCCATTCACGGTTACTTCCACCTTTTCTGAAGTCCTGCTTAAGTTCTACTTTCAGATTATTCCTCCACGCCATGCAGACCAACCTTAACAGAGTCTACAAAATTACACCAGAAGGACAGCGCACCACATTCGTGCGCACTCAGTGTAGCAATATGTTGAATAAGAACTATTTCTTACTGGGCATTGCCAACACACCGATTTTCTCCTTGTTTTATTAATATCAATTATAAATAGAATATTATAGTTTTTCAATAAATTATAAGTTAAAGTTCGATTTAAAAAATACAAGGTACTTTTATTTTAACACAAGTACAAAACGCTTGTGATACATGACGTAGTTTGAAAACAACCAAACACGTCATTCTTGGGGTGATTTTTCAAAAGTTTGATTTAAAAAAAGTGTGAAGAAACCGCGAAGACACTGTACTTGTGTCGAGCGTGCTTCTCGCAGCTGGTGAACAACGTGCTGCGTGCTAAGTGTCACTAAGGAGATACGCAGGAATGTTCGCAAGGAAGACGCTCAGAACGCTGGGCCCTGATTCCTCGCTAACACTCTATGGCTCATTAATATCCACTATCGCGAACACAAACACTGGACGGGGGGAGAACCATGACATCGTTCAGCAAGACTAAACATATTCTACCGAGAAATCTTACAATTCCCACAAATCTCGCTTGCGCAGTTCTACTACTAATTTTAACACTTCCAACACACGGCGAAGTGACGTAGCGTAAGTATCGCTTGCAACAAGCTTGATGGGGAGCATGTGTCTGTGAAGAGCTGCTGGACATTCTATTAGCCACTCCTTGTTGCTTTCTGCGTGTCTCTTGTTCACAGAGAGCTCATCAGGTGTATCGATGAAAGGTTGTTAATGGGCTTCTATGTTTAAGAGTATGGCCACATTCACATACGCCTAGAGTAACAACGAACTAAATTAATAGTGTTTATCACTTTATCAAGCTCATTCATGTATGTTGTGCTCGAGCGGTGATTTTCAGCCACACAATATTTTATGAACATATTTTTAGTGTTATTCTCCTTGTTCGCCAGATTTAATAATAACATTTTTATTTAGGTATGATATTTTAAGAACTTGGAAGTATAAAAAAAATCATTGCCTGTATATTATACAGACAGACACTTTGTAAAATTTCAACGAGCGTTATCTCTTTCAACAAACAAATAAGGAAAAGTCGTAGGTTCCAGTGCCAGTGTTAAAATAAGCATATAGAAACTGCTTGACCTCCACCCTTGATACACTAAGAATAGAGCTCATTTTAAGAAATTGATGTGTTTGACAATATCGTACTGCCAGTAAGTCAGAACTGTGTCTGCTGATCTAAAGGCCACAGCAGTTCTGAGGTTTACATAGCACTATGGAAGGACTCGGAATGGATAGAAAGAATAATTTAAATTAGGGATTATTGTGATATTCATTGAACCCAGAAGGAGATATTAAAGAGCCTGGTAGATTATGTTTGATTACACTAGGATAATGTGATATATGAAAGTACTTTCTGGTACAGATTTCCCACTGGTCAGAAGTGCATCACCGGTGACGAGCTTCTTTCTCTTCTTCAGACTACTACCCCGGAGTGGGTTAATGATAAGGGGGGGGGAATAAAAAACATTCGCTGCACTGACGGACCAATACAGCTAGGTACAGTTCCAAATGCACCGCCATGGCTCCAGTTTGCAGTTCGCAACTGCACGCCGCGGTGAAATATGTGCCTCTCGCCAGGAGCTGGGGGGAGTTTCCGGTCGCCGGCAGCAAGCACCGGAAGTTCCAGTTGCCCGGGATCCTGCCTTCCTGTGCGCCAGAACTGCTCCGCTGCCCCTACTCGCGGGCGCGGCCTCTGGAACGTTCGAGAAGGTCCTCCTCCCTCCCCGCGCATCCTGTCCGCACCACAACTCCTGCTGTTCCTCCTCCACCCGCTACCTGCCTCGTGGACTACTTCCACTAGTGGCGACACGGCCTCCTTGATTTATCTCACTGCCTTTCTATGCAAATTAAGAACGTTACCCCTGCCAGCCAGCAAGCAGGCGGATGCCTCTCTCCACCCCGGGCCCGTCTAAACTACCTACCCCTTTTACGCACCACACGTACCCTTCCGCCCTCAAAACACCACATTTTTCCTTTCTCCCGCCCTATATATTCAGACTCCGTTAACCTAAAGGTACATGCCATAATTCAGTTTTTCTCATATCAAACGCGAGTTCTAGTTTCCTCTCTTTTTTTTTCAACCAAAGATATTCTTCTTGGAATAAAAACGTATTTCTTTTTACACCAGCATTTCCCTTGTAAGTAATTTATTAGTTCCAAGTTTAATAACATCTTAAAGTATATTTTGTACAAACTCATTGGTCTGCAATGCTATTGCGAAACTCGTTTCGCGGTGCATATTCTTTCCCTGTATTTTGATGATGTTACACAATTTTAATTAGCTTAATCACATAAACAGCAATGTTGAATACTGTATTCGTAGTTAAACTAAATATATTTTAGTAAAAAAAAATATCTGTGCTCACGTTGAATGTTTGTGTTTACTATTAATTATAAATTATTGCAGAAATGTAAATTTGTAAAATGGCAAGTGTCATGTTATTGTAAGTTTAGTATGGAGAACATTACTCTTTGGTAAACATTTATTTCTCTATTGCCTACTAATAAAGAGACGCTAAGAGTCATATGTGTAACCAGAAAACGTATTTTAATTTCTGGTAACTGCACGAAAGTGGCATGTGATATATAAAGTGCACTGTGGAGAGAATAAGATTGTGTAACCTCAGTTCTGTGAATGTGAGCTCATATACTACCGCTGCTGTGAATAAGTATACGTCCACTCGTGTGTAAATGTTTCCGATGGAGTTTTAGTATTTCAAAATCGGTTTCAATTGAAATTCTCTTTTCTTTAAACAGTAAAACGAGGTATGTATTTATCACAATCCAATGCATTCGACTAAATTAAAAATTGTCAAGATCTGCTAGTTTGTTGAAACAGTGTAGTAATTATTAAGACATGTTTTATTGGAAATAAAAAACATAACTGGTTTGACTGCGGTTTTTTTCCGAATCGCAAAGTTCAGGACTTAAAGTAAAGTTGTAAAAATAGAAACAAAATGTATTTATTTTATTTCAACCGCAATTAATTTTCTAAACATTGCCAGTCTCTAGAGAAAAGTTTGTCACATTCAAGTGAATAATTCAAGAATCTTATTTACAAAAAGCAAGTTCTTTATATTAAAAAACCTAAATGTTTTAACAGTGTTATTTTTTTTCGTCCGAGGTATTAATATTTTCTGAGTCAGTTAGAGATTGTACGTGTTCCGAGACATTTGCCACGACACTGACGGAATTATTTCATTATATTAATTTTTTTTACGTTGTAATTTAGTAATTCTCCAGACTCTCAGCTCTGTAAGTTTAAGTTTATGTGTTTAAGATTCAGAAAATCTGATAATTGTTTGAGTGTATTGTCGTAATTTGTGTTGTGTTCACATGACATATCAGATAAATAACATTAAACCCTACAATTAAAAAAAATTTCTCACTTCATTAGACATTAATATATTTTTTATTCGATGTTTTCGATAACAGTTGGTTTAAATATAAATTAAATACGTCTTCTGTAAATGTAGTCAACATTGCCTCAAAAACGCCACAAGCAATGTCAAACTTATACATAAACATACAGTAGGGGGTTTGTCTGTTTAGAATTTTTTTTTTCAACAGACCAACGAATTAATCAAATAATTATTTTGGTCTAAAATAAACATGTGGCAGTTCCATCAAAATAAGTCATAGACACTTAGTTTCAAAAGTGTGTAGATAGACTTAGTAGTTTGCACGCGCTGCCTGCATTATATGTTCTCTCCACGAGTTGAATTCGTAGAAAATTTAGTTCTTATATCCTCTTTCGGAATGAAATCTGATTTCTGCTCAGGCCTTGGACAAAATGAGAGCTTGCATACGAACCAATCAGCACAGGGAAGCTTGCAATTACGTACGTTTCGTACTTTGTACTTTTGCAGGAATGTGTCAATTAGTGGGACAAGAAAAGGGAGGGAAAATGGTGACAACCTATTTGCTAGACTATCGCAAGGACTTCCATAACGAGCATAAATATCGATTGGCACGTCTTCAACAGCAAGACCTCACTCGGCTGCCCCCAAGAATCTTTAGTTGGCAGCGCGGTTTGTGCACGTACGAGTCTGTATGCAGGTTTTCGCAGTAGCGTATCTCGTAGTTTCATCTACACTCGGAAAAATATTGCCTTCTTTCCGAATGAGCAGAAACCATCCATTGTATTAAAATATAATATCTTGTTACCTATAGTGGCATGGAAGATTCTGCGAAAAATATGCAAATAATTGGCTGCCTTCAGCCAGCCATTTTTGTTTTTAAATTATTTGGAGTGTTCCCACTTTCAGTTACATCCAAAAAAGTAAATTCTACTGTGGAGGAAAAAATTAAATATTCCGTTGGTGGTATGATTTGGAGTTCTTTCATAACATTTTCAATCATTGCTTATACTGTGTACCATAATTATTTTTCTGAGAAATCAGCCCTGAATTTACTACTGACTTGGGAAAACGTTTTCCATAACGTCATCATAGCTAGTTGCTTAACGTCACTTTTTATTGCAATTAGCAATGAATATAAATTATGGAACAGTTTAATCATAAAATTTAATGATTTTCATAATATTGCAGACTTTCATGAAGTTAACACTGCTCGAAGAAGAGAGAAACCACAATTGCTTATTGCATTTTCCGTAGCGTTAATAGTGATTCAATGCGTGTATGTGTACGGTTTGTTAATATTCCAAGGATTTTACGAAGCTTGGAAATCTACTTTAATGAATTTAATTATCTCAGCCACTTGTCTGAAGGTGCTATACACAATAAATATTCTTAGACAATATGTCAAGCAAATTAACAAAAAGTTACGATGTTTAGTGAAAATGGATTCCGTCAATTGTGAGTGGATCAGAATGAAAACCGGCGGGAGCCATGCTATGAAGATTTTTAACATATTAGAATATCACAGAACTGCAGAAGATGGCTCGAAAAATCTGAGAAATAATAAAAGGCTGAGAAGGGCAAATATTTCACTTCCTCCACTTTTTCGTAACATGTGCGAAGAACTATACTTGCTACGAAAGGCATACAGTTTATTTTTCTCGTCGTGCTTGGAAGTTAACAGACACTACAGTTTCTGGATTCTAGTTTATGCAGTCAACAACCTCGCATACCTGGTCAAACACACATTCCTCGTGATTCTGTACATCAGAGCCCAGAATCCAGACCAAGCAGGGCCGTGCTTTCTGCTGGTAAGTAGCTTTCAGTCTAACCGTGTGATAATAATAAAACTAATGGGTAAATGGCAATGCTAATATTACGTATGGTATGAGGACACAAAAGATAAGAGAAGCATATCGTAAGCGGGGCTTTATAAAGTACTTAATCAATCACAAGTAGATTATAATAAGCCAAGTTCATAAGCGTAGGTCGTGAGTTAGAAACTAAGACGATTTAAATCAAATCCACTGAGCGAGATGGTACAGTGACTGGATTGGCATACGGGCTGGATTCTTGATCAGGCCATCGTGGTTTCTAATTGACATGGTATTCTGAAATCACCCCATGTGAATGCCAGGTGGGTTCCTCACTACAAACAGGCCATTTTGCATATGAAAGAAGACTGCGTGTATTTTGAATATGAAAGAAGACTGCGTGTATTTTGTAACACTGTAAAATATTTTGCTAGTATTTAATCATAAATGTTTAAACAATCAAAAGCATATTTTTAATTAAAATTGTATCCCAGTTCCATTTTAAATCATTCGTAAAGCATATTTTTACAATAATTACTCTGATTGTGTGTAGAAAAATAGATACACTAATGGTTTACAAATATATAAAATAACTGGTTTCATGCCCACCCATTTCAGTTTTTAAAATAGTATATTTCGTAGGTGGAATGCATGTGGCAACTTTTGAATATATTTTTCATTATTATTGTATTTTTTCCTATAAAACCAGAGTAAATATTATGGCGATCTTGCTTTGTGAATGTTTCTTTGGAAAATGTGGTTTCTGAAACATGCAAAATAAAAACATGATTAAATTTGTTTTTAAATAAATGTATCATTAATTAATTGTTTTAAAAATGTAAATTATGAAATTTAATGAAATTGTTTTACAAAGTTAGAAAATATATGTAGTATTCTTTCAAATGCAATGTTAATAATATTAATATGACAATTTTGATAGTGATTCTACTACGCTCTAATGAACTCTACTTGTTGTACAGTCAGGTGCAGCATTCCAGAAGAAGCCACTATTCTTCTCCCTAAAGCCCTCACTACCTAGCTTGAAGCATAAGCCCGTATCCGAAAATAACAGTGAGCATCGAAAACGTGTTGCGCGACGCCTGTCTATATGCAACTGCTGGTACACAACAGTCATGTTGATTACATACCCTGCAGGTGGTGTAGCAGATAGGGTTATCCCGCCAGAATACGCAAAGGAATTCAGAAATATGTAGGTCGATGTTGTCGCCTTCGCGTGGCTGTTGGACGGCATTCAGACACTGTGGAGATCTGGAATGTCCGTAGCCTGCATCTTATGTTCAATACGTAAGTGCTTGTTCCGCACACTAAGAGTTGCCTCACAACATAAAACAAACGCCCTCAACATGACACAGTGACTACCAGCAGGAGGAGAGAGTAAACTTGCGTAGGATAAATGGTGTCGCTTGTGATTTTTTAGTGCTCCAATGAGTTTCGTGTAGGTATGTCAGGTTTCGCTGTGTTAATAGCGGACAAATAAAATAGATTGGTTCTTGGTTTTATCCGAAGTGTTATATCTTACATTGCAAATTTAGATGTCAAAATGAGTACTTTGTAATTAAAACCTGATGTTCACATTTTAATACTTATTAAAGTGTGTATTTTTATTCAAAATCTATGGCTGGACAAGTTACGTCTTGTAAGTTCAGTTGGCAAACTCTGCGACATAGTTTTTTTTAGGTTGGACGTATTTTTGATCTTTTTATTTTTAGTTTAAACAAAACCTTAAGGAAGAATATATATATATATATATATTAAGTTTCACATTAATATTTTGTAGTGATAAGATTATGTTTCTTCTGTTTTAACATTTTCGTGAATGCCTACACTCATTTCAATAAATGTTTTGATTACAAGAGTAATAAACAAATAGCTATCATTGTTAAATACACAGCTTCTACGTATTTGTGTTATGTTATAACCAAACTTTCACATGTGACGTGATTACTGAATTTACAAGGTATTTTAAATAGTGAACAACATGAATTACAGCTGTATATTTTTTAAGCCGTCTTCATCTTTATCACAATTTTGCCTTTTTTTACAGGCATTCGAAACAAAATGAGATAGTGCAAGTTGATGTTTGTGTGAACAAACGTTTCTCCACAGCACCAGTAGTTTTTCTAAAACGCTAAATCCTGTTAGATAAAGACTTTTCTAAAAACGACAAGTATATTAACTGAACTAATTAGAAA
This sequence comes from Clitarchus hookeri, assembly GCA_002778355.1. Lineage (NCBI taxonomy): Eukaryota > Metazoa > Arthropoda > Insecta > Phasmatodea > Phasmatidae > Clitarchus > Clitarchus hookeri. The sequence continues at coordinate 385,367 of NQII01001684.1, forward strand.
TAAATATGCATGAGTGAAAAAAGACATCGCTACATTGTTAAGTTTATAGCCGTTGCTGTTCACACATGAGTTCACGAGGTAAAATAAGCGACACAAGCTGTATGCTTGAATTGACTCTATTTCTTTAGGCAAGATGATCGTCAGCTAGTAGTTGGCCTCTACGGTATGAAACAGTGAGCACTGTATCCTGTGTCAAGTGCTCCCCACCGCGGCCCAGTCACGGCTGCTACAAGACGCTCATTACTGCGTATGCGGGCACAAACATTTTTAATGAGGAAGATACAAAACTAAATAATTATTATATTTTAATCAAATGCTGGAAATAAAAATATACTTAAGCAAAACTTATACATATGTATATATTTCCTAGAACTAATATTGTATTCAGAAACTAGAATTTATAAATTCGTAATATTTATTTATTCTGCATATAAAATATAAAGATAGTAATAACAAATATATGTACTGGGCATCTTGAATATGACAATTTTTTTGAAAGTATGTGGCAATGGTGTGGATGAATTAACTGAGAAATTTGTTGTGAATTCTCCATTACCGAAGATGATATCGGGAATAAACAACCAAAATGTAAATAATTTTCACCATAAAATAAGTATAACTAAAAACTAATTAAAATGCAGTAACAATAATAATGAACTTTGTGATTTGCATTTATCTTGTGTTTTCTTTAAGCTGTCGTATTTCTGTCTCTTCTCTGTTTGTTTCCTGTTTATCACACATGGGTCTTTTTTTTTTATCCACACTTCAGTGGTTTTTTATTTTTGTCATTCTGTTTTTTTTTTATACTTTCGGTTATTGTACACTTAATTTTATTAATTCAAAAAGCAGATTATCGTATCCAAATAAGAGCTAAGTTAAATGGCTTTTGTTTATTTCTCGTTTTTAATGTGTTTTATGCCTATTTTTGTTGGAAATTTTTGTTACAATTTTTGCATTAATAATTAATTTAATTTTTACATTTTTTTCAAATATATATATATATATTTTTTTTTTACTTTTTTTTACTTTTTTGAATTACTATTTGCATAAACTTCGCGTGTTTATATTTCATATTTCTAATTTGTTTTCAGTCGAACATGGTTTTATGTGGAAATTATTTTATCCTGACATTGGCTTAGAAATTTGTTGGAATATCTACTATGCTTAAGTTTCATTCCTAATATTATTACTCCATTTATAGCGAAAAGTGCGTGGGGTTTAGCTGAAAATACAAAACCGTTGTGTGCGTATTTATAGTTGGCTGAGACAGATGTCTTTCTTGGTGCAGAGAGTACTGTGGTGTTGTTGCAGCTCTGCTCCCACTTGGCGAAGTTCCTCATGGTGGCGTACTCCTGCCAGCACGTGAAGGAAGACCAAGAGGAGACTGCGTACTTGGTCGACACTCTGCTGGCCCAGAACCACTGCAGTACCTCTACTAGGAGAGAGCTGCAGCTGTTCGCCCTGCAGCTGCAGCACCAGGTCTTCAAGTTCAGTGGCTGCGGCTGTGTGTCCATCGACTACTCCTCCCTCTACACGTTCTTCGGCGCTGTCGCCACGTACGTCGTCATCATGCTCCAGTTCCAGCAGTAGACACGCTCCAGCCAAACCCGGCGCTGGAACTGCGCTTCACAGTGTTTCAACTACACGTTTTACCACAAACCAATTAAAACTTTCGCCCAGTGTGCTGATCTACGAAAAGAGCACACACACTTCAGACGATGCCTAAGTGCGGGATTATGTAGTTGAAGCTGGANCAGTGTGCTGATCTACGAAAAGAGCACACACACTTCAGACGATGCCTAAGTGCGGGATTATGTAGTTGAAGCTGGTTAAACGGTGTTATTCAACCTGTGTAAAATTTCAATTGGCAAATGCGTATATTATCGTTTATTTAAACAATCAACAGTATTTTCCTGCAAAAGAAACGATAGACAGGACATTGCAAGTAAAATAATAATATATCTCTCTCAAAAAATTTTGTTTTCAGTGTACTTAACCAAATACATAACCTTTCAAGGACAAGCTAAACTCAATGCACACAATTATCTTATCACAATACACACTGCTCGCAAAATAAACGTAAAAACAATATTTTTCTTCTTCTCAAATAAAATTAAAAACCTTTTTTACGAGAGCAGAATTGTTCCTTTTTTATTGCGACACATAAACCGATTAACTTACCGGCAGCAAATATTTACAGCAAAGTGAAAAATATGAGCCTAAAAAAACACGAATAAAGTTGTACATTTGCCGTTCCGAACGATAAGTCTTCTGAAATATCCCTTCACCGACAAGTGTTTCGATATACAAGTAAGGTATGTTCCTGTCACAGAAACAACTTTGACAGGCAGGCAGGAAAAAACAAGATGAATTTTACCCACAGAGTATAAATATGTAACCCATGCTCTAAATCAGATCACGGATAAATTGATAGTCATGGCAAACGTGACCAATCAGGTGGTGGTGAAAATTTCAATTACAGTGACAATTTATGAAACTAAATGTAATAACTAAATTCCTTACTTCCCATACAAAGTCGATGGGCATGTTAAGGCTAAAAAAAAAAACCCCCAGACTGTTGCGAGGTACCACAGCACACTAAACAAACTGTTGCATATTGGCGGGTTTATTCTACGTTGTTATAATAAAACCGGAAATTCTTTGGTTTTTTTTTTCTCTGTAAAAATACGATTCATCCCAGATACTGTTTTATACTGGAAAACACCCAGACTTTTACGTTTATGGTGACCAATTACATAATATAAATAACACCGTTGTGCTTTTAAAATTTGCGATGGGTAAAAAATGCACAGGTTGTTGCCAAACAACTGTGACCCACCCCCAAAACACATGAACTCCCAAAACACATGAACTCCTACGATCTATCCTGACTCCTGCGTTTATTCTGAAAATGTGTTTCATCCAAAAATCATAGTTTTGTTTAAGATGGCGGAAAACTGTAATTCACGGAAATGACTACTTTTACACCAAACAACTCTGGTTCACACAACAGTTCTAGGTTTTTGGAAATCATTTTTATGGTTTGCCCAAATTTTTTAGATTATTGTAAGAAATTGTGGTTCACCAAAATACTAGATTTGCCGCAAACATAAGACTCATCGAAAAATTCTTTTTTAGTTTAAGGCAAAATCATTTACCAAAATTATGCATTTACGCCAACGAATTGTGATTCACAAAATGTATAGGTTTATGCTGTGCAACTGTGAATGGTCTAAAATAAAATGTGCATAATTAATAACAGTGATCCAGAGAAAAATCTTATGTTCGAGTTGAATCTAGGTTCCAGACGGTATCCCTAACAAAATAAAATATTCAATAACGTGCAATAGGCAAACTGACTCACACGTAGTTAATAAAATAAAGAAATAAGAATTTTCACAATGTTAAAGCCGTAAAAGAAAAAGTAACCTTTCAAGGTAGCAGAACAGAAGTTGGGCTACAGACCAAATACGTACACACAGACGAATTTTCGTAGTGGTTCCTTTGATGAAGGCGTAGCCGTTCTCTGATTAGCTGCATGAGGCTCTGGGAACGGACCTTTTATATGATTGGCTACTGCACACTGCGAGAAGTTCCCTACTGGCTGGGCTGCCGGCTCGTAAGAAGATTACCAGACGCTGATTGGCGAACCGCGTTCCGAGATGTTGCTGCCTGTGACGACATTTTGCCGGCTGGAGATCGAGCAACAAGAGGCTGTTTCGCCTCTGTGTTGTTAGGTACTCTATGGCAAGGCTATGGTATAGTGCGCAACGTATTAGAAAGTGAGCAGATTCACGTGATTACCTCAGACGGGCGCGGTGTGCTCTGATGAGAGCGACATGAGGTAGGGATGAAGCAACGGTGGAATGCAATAGTGCGGGAAGTAAGAGAACCCTAATAAAACCCACGGACCAGTGGCATCGCCCGCCACGATTTCCACATGCGAAAATCCGGAGAGACCCCTCCGGGAATCGAACCCAGTTCGCCTTGGTGGGAGGCGATTAGTCTGACCACTACACCATCGCGGCCCCTAGCTGCTCGGAGATATGCTAATCTAATGCTGTAAAATACAAGTATTCTTGACAAGCTTTCGATTATAGTCAGATGTGTGCGTTGGATAGTGTGTAAAGATGTGGCTGCTTGTAAAAATATAATGGGTGGACGCAGAGGTGTGAGTGAAGTGCCTTGTCTGTTTAAATGTAAACATGTTGTTATGAATGACTTAACTGTGTGTAAGTGCGTATAAAACTGCGAAGTATTCTTCTTATCATTATTTTAGTAATTTGTTTTCTCATTTTTGTGAAATCATTTTTTTTAATCAAATCTTCAAAATTATACTAACTAATATTATGTGAACTAATTTTAATTCATGGTAAAATAAAACACAATTTAAAGGAAATTAAGTATAATATGTGGTCAAGTAGAAGAGAAGACGCATTGCCTTAACTTTTTCACAATATTAATAAATAAGTTTTTTAATCTAATCCGATAAAGTTCACAAACTTTATGTCAGGACTGGTTGGATTTCACGTTCATGAAATTTCCAGTTACATTAGCAATTCTACAGTATGTCAGACGCGATCTACAGCGCTCTGAGTTAATAACAAAACCTTGTCTTGTGAACCTGGGTACTCGATGGCAGCCGACGGACAAACAGCTGAACCTCCAGTATACACAGCTTTGTACACTTTAGCCTCAAAATGATTGAAATGGCGAAATTTACTGGTCTCGGCTTTCAACATTTTTATCTCCACAACTATAACATACACGAAGATATTTCTCAGTCGTACTCCTACATTATTTCCTATTTCATCCTCATGTAATTTCTGCAGAGTTAGCAATTATATCAAGTCTGCTGTGCACGGAAAAAAAAAATACGACATAAAATCTACAACTATATTTTGAGATCAACACACTATTTTTTCATGAATCATGTCACCATACCAAAGATTTTGGTTTCGTTGCCGGCTATTGCCTGTATTACGAAGCACAGTGGGAGTTGTCTGCTCTGATAGTGAAGAGAGGGTTTTACAGACTGAGTATAAAAGAATACCCTAACTTTTAAGGTCTATAATATCAAAACCAAAGAACCTACAATCTTGATTGGCCACTCAAATGAACCGTGGAACAGTGAAGTTTGTTTACTTTACATTCATAAATGTTCAATATGACCACCATGAGCGGCCCGAACGACATCTAGGCGATTATCGAACTACTTCCACGTTCTTGTCAGCATTTCTGGTGTTACGGTTTGGATGGCGTTCGTAACTTTCGGTCTGAGGTGGTGAGGAGGAAGCGAGCTTGCATTCGACACGTCAATGTGAATGGGACGGTCTGATGTTTCCTTAATGTGCCCCAGAAAGAGGTAGACGATTCCTTCATGTCTAAGCTGGTTTAGCGATGAAGTGACGTTCCATACAAATGGTAAGGGGGGACTGGCACAACGTGTGGGCATGGGGTCAGGAGACTCCACCACCGAACACGAGCACGCTCCCCCAAAGCGAACGTGTTTTGCGCTGTATCCAAAGACACTTTTTTCGGCCCTTTCCCTTTTCACGAGTCCACTGTTACTGGAATCCTTTATTTGGACATGCTTACAAAGTGGTTGTTTCCTCAGTTAGAAGAGGCGGCGGGGGACTTCATTTTCCAGAAGGATGGTGCGCCACCCCATTGTCACCTAGCTGTTCGCGGATACCTGAACGAGACGTTGCCGCAACGCTGGATTAGTCGAGGAGCAACTGGTGACCAGGCTCTTCATCACTGGCCCCCAAGAAATCCGGACCTTGCCCCGTGCGATGGTTTTCTATGGGGGTTCATAAAGGATGAAGTATTTCGTCTACCATTGCCGGCTAACATTGACGACCTCAAAACGAGAATTACGGACGCCATCCAAACCGTAACACTGGACATGCTGACAAGAGTGTGGAACAAGTTTGATTATCGCGTAGACATCGTTAGGGCCGCTTGTGGTGGTAACATTGAACATTTATGAATGTATGGTAAACAGACTTCACAATTACACGGTTCATTTGATTGGTCAGTCAAGGTTGTAGGTTATTTGGTTTGGATATTATAGACCTTGAAATTTGGTGTATTCTTTTATACTCATCCTGTACATAACCAAGTATAAATACTACTTTTTAACCTGCTCGATATTGTAAATTAGAGAGCGTTGCACTTCTGTCATACCGCCGGGGTTGAAACTGTTTAACCATTGATTTATTGCGTATACGTTACGGGCTCAGATCTCCTTCGAGTATTTTTTATACCAACAAATTTATATATATATATCAATTTATTTGTAGATAGTTTTATAATAATTTAATATATTTATTATTATTTACTCTTACAATCAGAAGCACGATTAAACGTTAAATACCAAATAAAGATTTGAGGAGATCGGAAATTTTCCGTCACACATTGCTGCCAGGTTATGAAAAAGGAAAAGAGAAGTAATTTTGTCGCAAATNGATTTATTGCGTATACGTTACGGGCTCAGATCTCCTTCGAGTATTTTTTATACCAACAAATTTATATATATATATATATATATATATATATCAATTTATTTGTAGATAGTTTTATAATAATTTAATATATTTATTATTATTTACTCTTACAATCAGAAGCACGATTAAACGTTAAATACCAAATAAAGATTTTAGGAGATCGGAAATTTTCCGTCACACATTGCTGCCAGGTTATGAAAAAGGAAAAGAGAAGTAATTTTGTCGCAAATATTACGTGCTTATTTAATCGTGAACCACCTGAGAAACGTTGGGTACCCGCATGTCAAGATATTTCTAGGCACAGGTAATGATACTGCTACTAAAGCTTGGGAAGATCAATGTTACAAGTTTGGCAAAGGGAATATTTTCTCCACTAGATAAGCGCTAGTGTCGCATGTGTACAGGTTTTTCTCTATTTTCTACATCAAAAATATTTTATATTTGATTTATGATTATTGTAATTATCCTATCTCCGTAACTAAGTAAGATCTTTCTCTTATATTATTCACGTAACTGACATTCCGCATTTTTTTTTTAATCATTCTTATTGCTTGAGCAATATTCAGTATATTTGTTTCTATTTTTTGTGCTACCAACAGAGTACACCGAAATTCAAAGTGATCAGAACGAATTGTTAGGACGAGTATGCAAAATATTAAGTACAGAATGATATACTGAAGTGTACACACTGAACGCCATGACTTAGCTTGATTTCCCAGCACTAGTTTGACACCATGAAGCCTATTGTTGCGTGTAGGCACGCGCTTGAAAGGGTTACAGTGATGAAATTATTAATTTCTCTGTTTCTTTAATGATTTGCATTGCAACAGTGCTACAACCAATAAAAATATTTGTAATCAAACAATGAATTTTTATTGGAAAAACGAACGAAAACAGCGCGATGTATGTATGTTAATCTTGGTGCATATGTAAGGACAATGCAGTTTAGATGCAATCGTCTATTTACATGATCGTCAATAGCGAAGGTAGTAAAGTATAGTAGGAAGGAGTGTGGAGTGCAGTAAGTGAGAATACACACACCAACATACTGATGCTCCCGCACTGCTGGATATGGAACACTCACTCACAGCTGGTCTTGGATAACAATACATGCCTGCCATCCTCAATATATTGAGTATTACAACACGAACATTATACACTATCCCAATACACATCATTAAATTATACACGCTGTTCAGAGAGACTTGGTATTTCAGAAAAATCACTGCACTAAAATTTGAAACCACTTAAACCAGCACTCCAGATAATCTATTTTGCGACTGATTACAGCAGGAATACTAATTGGTTAAGTTCGAGATATCTTGCTACAGTAATTAATATCAGACACGATAACATATATAAGATAATAACAAGATAATTTTTGACCAAATAATGCTGTTTTCGTTGCTGGTAGCTTTTCGTGTCGTAATAAAGTGAAGTAAAATTTCAATAATGTTATCCGCTACAAGGTTTTTAGTATTTATTTTTGCATTTGAAATTTTAGCCGCTTACGGGTGAGTAGCACATAAGCATTTTTGTCAATATTTTGTTAAGAATAAATTTGTTACAGGCAATAACATCAGAGTTTCTTAACGAACAAATACAAGATCATTATTGCCACTTGTATTTCATGCCCCAATGGTTGGCATACTGCGATCATATGGTGTAACACACGGGTTTTGATATTTAAGAATGAATAATAATTAACATGTAATTTTTATATTTAACGTGCTGAATATAATTTTTTTCATGATTTATTTGGTTTTTGTGGCACGATTTATTTATTTGTTTTAAAACCAGGGTCCGTAATATTTATTATTTTTTCAACATTATTTTTATTTTGGCCGCATAGTTATGTATTTCTGTTTTCCTATTGTGTGCGTGTACTTGCAAACATTTCGAACGTTGGGACAGTTTTAAGTGGCAGCACAGATGAATTTAAATTGCAACCCTCGTGATTGGTCAGTGTTTAAAGAACGTTCTTAAGTTAAGTTTTCAAAGAAGCAGGCGGACATCTTGAAACGCGGCGTCAGGCAGCCAGCTCAAGGGCTGTGCACTAGATATTTAATTTAGATGTTCCATAGGGAAGTCCACAGTCGTACCTCTGAAAACGCATGCCGCCTAATAGAGACGAAAACGCGAGGTGTATTAATCAGTAAGTAGGCCTATATTGCCTCCCTCCGCGTAGCTTTCAGAGAGGTTAGCTGTAGCTCGTGAGACGTCCGTTAAGGCGCCACTGAACTGTATTACAGCACCGTANCATCTTGAAACGCGGCGTCAGGCAGCCAGCTCAAGGGCTGTGCACTAGATATTTAATTTAGATGTTCCATAGGGAGGTCCACAGTCGTACCTCTGAAAACGCATGCCGCCTAATAGAGACGAAAACGCGAGGTGTTTTAATCAGTAAGTAGGCCTATATAGCCTCCCTCCACGTAGCTTTCAGAGAGGTTAGCTGTAGCTCGTGAGACGTCCGTTAAGGCGCCACTGAACTGTATTACAGCACCGTAAGTCGTGTGCTTACACGTAGGGAAGNTAGCTCGTGAGACGTCCGTTAAGGCGCCACTGAACTGTATTACAGCACCGTAAGTCGTGTGCTTACACGTAGGGAGGATGTCACCCAGGGCTGCTGCGCATCCGGAGAGATTCCTCGTCGGCGTACCTGATCGTCGGGATTTCCAAGATCATAAAAATTCTACGTTTGACCACTGATTCCGGCTAAGAAATTCCTAATGAAATGTTCCACCTAACACCGTAAGTGCGACCTTCTAGAACATTCCTCACGCCACAACGTCGTTTCCATTCGTACAGGACTTTCCCGGCATTTACTGCGGCAAACCTGAACTGAATCCTTACTCTACCGCAAGCTCATCGAGAGCTTTTAATTAAATAAATTATTTTTGAATGAATGTTAAAGAATTTTGCGTAATGTCTGAACATTTTCTAGTATTTTAATTCGTAACCATCACGAGAGCGCTATAGTTTCAAAGGCCTCAAGCAGAAAGTTCAATTGTGTTGTTAATATTTTTGGAGCCACATATAATCTGCTAATTTGTATTGCCATCTGGATGAATTATTTAGTTTTTCTGGGAAAGGTAAAGTTATTGGGAGCATAATTAGACTTCCGGATTTTTTTCAAACGCAGTCGCCCATTGTTGTCATTTCGAAGTAGTAGCGAGTTTTTTTTTTCGCAGTGTTCCTGTTTGTGTGAGTGTTTATTCTGTCCCCAAGTATTTTTACTCCCGACTGCTGTGTTGCCGGGTGTACAGATGGTACAGGTTACTTCAGATTGGTAAGATCATGTGTGTGTGTATTCCTACTTAGTCTGGACGGGACCGGGTAAAAGTAACTCGTCAGACTGCCTTCAGTCGTCACTGAGGTGAATCTTATTTCCAGATCTCACACTGTTTTATGTTATCGAGAAGTTAAAGGGGCAATAATTCTGATTTTCAATAGCACACCAATTTAATACTCAATTTAGACGATCGTGACTGTGCAGCTAGGGTTGGCACTCTACCCAGAACATTTGTTACACGTACTACAGCTGTAGCAACGTCATCCTCATATACACAGAGGCGTGCATAACCCCTTTCTCTCTCAGGTTATGATTATTTTACATTACATTTTAGACTGGCATTTAACATTACATTTTAATGGAATGCATTGTGAGAACGGTGCACGGAATTTGAAGTTTTTCTTTCGCCATTATTACCAATGAAAAACTTCCATAGTGTTTGGTAAAGTAGGCTGTTACTAGCGCTGAAGCGATCAGTTTGGGTTTGATAGCAACTACCAACATTGTTAACAAAAAGGTTAAACTACCTACTTCAGAGGTGGGTTGTGTACTTTGCTTGTACCTAGTGTTAGTGCAATCGTGTCGACGGTGCCCCTGGTCGGTGGGTTTTCTCGGGTATCTCCCGTTTCCCCCTTCCAAGCATTCCTGCGCTTATCCATACTCACCTCGCTTCACCCGAATGGGCCCTTAAGACCTCGATATTAAGCACCGCCAAAATCTCTCCACTCTCCACTCTCCCTAGTATTGCCAATTTGTAAATTATATTTAACTTCAGCAAGTTGTTCTGATGGCAGTAGACAGTCGCAAAATTAAGCCTTAAATTATTCCATTATGATCATTGGTTCAATAACAACACAAAAATCAAAAGCACTTTTAAACATTAGATATTATGAGTAAAAAATAAAATTATATGTATATTTTGCTACTCACGTAGGCTATACCAAAAGTAAATTTATAGTGTCAAATCTACGTGGCAGAAATTCGCCATCAAGTACGCTTGGACAATGTTGACCAGCAGCACTTGTTGGCTGATGTCTTAAACAAGCTGTCAGTTTCGTTGCTGGTTACCAACTGTATTGTCTAGTACAACAGAAGACTTTCATTGGTTCTGAGTGTGAAGGCCAGGTTGTACAGTTCTAATTCCCCTCCCCCCCCCTTCCCCCGTCCCAACATTATTTTTTATAAGTTTGCAACACGCGACGGTAATGAAATGATTAACATGTTTGTTAAAAAAAACGTTAAATTTACTTCGTCGTGAATGTACGTTTGGTATTTACTTGAACCCAGCTTCTGTTTCCACGTTTCGCGGTACTGTGTTCCTTAATAAAAAAAAAGTATAAACTTTTTCTTGGAAAATTTTAACATCGCAGCAAATTTCAAAGCAGTGCAAGATCGGTTTCAATAATATTACACAGTCCGCAATGATGTTTAGGAACTTACTTATAGTTCGTTAAAAATAATAACGTTTTCTACACAAGTTAAATGCAAAAGCCAAGTTTATTTCAAAATAATTCATTCATTCCTACCTTTTTACGAGTTTTGATAGAGATAATTTGCACTGTAAGTCCGACAAAGTATAGCTAAATCACAGGTAGATTTTTAATTTAAATTTATTATATTTTATAACTAATACTTTAACATTTTCAGATTCGAGTATTTTTCAGCAAACTTAGGACTTAAATTTATCACCTGTTCAATAAGGCATTCCTAAGAGTAAAACTTTAGCTTAGTAAAAATTAACTTCTATAAATGTTTTCTGTTGGAATAAAATAAGTTTTTGTATACTTTGCCACTTAATTCGTTGAAGTTTATCATGCTTACCCAACATGATATCTAAACGGAGAATTATAATTAACAATGATTGAATTAAAAAAGAAGTCTTTATGGATATATATTAGTCATTTATTTCTGTGCAGACAACTCACGTGTACTTTAACACTTTCACTACCATCATCAAAAATAATGGTAGGTATGCAGGTAGGTATATAGGTAGGTATGTAGGTAGGTATGTAGATAGGTCTTAACGTCTCGTTGACAGCGAGGTCATTAGAGATGGAGCAAGTTGCTCAGAGAAGCAGGAACGGGGAAGGAATAGGCCATCAGTTGTAGTAAGGAACCATCCCAGAATTAACTTTGACTGGTTTTGGGAAACCACGGAAAGCCGAAATTAGAATAGCCTCGCCGGTAATCTAACCCGTGTCCTTCCGAACGCGAGTCCAGTAGTGTACAATTGTACCACCTCGCTCGGTTAAAAACATCTGGCTGTTAGTAAATTGATGATCCCTGTGGAGAAAGCTGTACTTACAAAAATAACGTCCTACCAGAAACGAGGCTATGGTTTATTCACGATATCTTCGCCCTTTCACAATTGACAAATCACCTCATGCGTGACTGGCGTGTAGTAATTTTCTGAATAAATCATATATCACCAGTTTTTTGTGTCTTTTTTTCATAAATGATAACAATTTTTTTTTTAGTGGTAAACAAAAATGAAAGCAGATTAAAGAAAGCTGCGTTGGTAGTAGCTAGTACAGAAATTGTTAAGCATAATGTTTTCATTAATGCAAGGATGGAAACACATTTCATTGTAACGTGTAAAGTTATTTATTTTTTTATTAATTTCCGGAGCACAAATATAGTGCGTTGATTAAGAATACTTAATTAGTTACGCAGAGTTAGAGATTAAGCAGGGTTTTAGAAATGTTGATAGTAACCACGTATAAATTATAAGAGTTATGAGATGACTTCAGCCATCAATTAATGATAATGGTCACATAAAAGACTTCTTGAAATTTGCTGGTTATTTCATATCATATACTATAAACGTCATAAATGTGCTCATTTGGCAAAATGTGTATATTCTTTATATCAGCAGTGGAAGGATTAAAATAAAAGGTGATGTTCCAGGGATACCAACACATATTCGGAGAATGTAGATTCTACAGGTTTCATATACGCCCTTGTCTCTGGGATTGTGGAGCTGTTCAACGGTACGAAATCAGTCAGCTTGGCAGGTTTCACCACGTCTGGATCTGTATGTATAATATTTCACTCTTGGTGAATATCCATACAGTGGTCACAATATTTGGGCTTCAGCTATCCAAATGTGCATTATTTTATCCTTTTACGCAATACTACTAAGCATGTATATAATGCATGTTATGTTATTTCTAGAAACTTTAAACACAGAGTCTTTCACTTTCCCGCTTTATAATCTTCCAAAATCCAAACAAATAACCAATATTGTTTCGCTTTAAGAAATAAGATAACTTTGTTAAACAAAATGTAATTTTATTTCATAAATTTTTTATGGAAATAAAAAATTATTAACTGGTTTTTTATGATTACCTATGTTAAAATATCTTAAAACTGTTCAACCAATAAGTAGAGAAACTTCGCTCATGAAGGATGAAAAAAAAAATTATTAATCAGGTAGATTCTTACAGTTGACATAGGTCAGTTTCGCTACAAGATGCTCATTGATTAAAAAAGATTAATGAGTGAATAGATAATTATTCATGAAACAATTGGCTAAGTGTAATAATAAGTAAATCTAAAAAAAATAGTAGTAATTATAGCTGCTAATTCGTTACTTTATAATAAACGTCGCAAATGAAATTGTCACTTAATTAAGGTTCCAAAAAACAGTTGCTATTGCCTTTCGTCAATATACTGCATATATCATTACAAAAACCATTAATAATGAACTCTAAATAAATATGTATTATTTTATTACACCTATTTGTTACTGTCTCAAAGATGTAATTTATTCCGTTTGGTTGTTAATAAATGATGTGAATTTTCTACCACAAGAGCTGCGGTATTTAACGGAGTACTTGCAGCTAAGAAACACGTGCTGTATGTCGTTTGATTGCAGAACATCACATACAACGCCAGCTTCGAAGAAGCACGCTTGTTCCTGCCGAGTTACATGACGTCGCCGTCGTCTGAAGTGACTGGCAACTCTTCAAGTGGATACAATGTGTCGGCTTTGTTCTACGTCCCTGACTTGTTGGAAAGTTGCACTCTATTTTATTTACTTAAAGGGTATCAGGCTCCGCTATAATGGATTTTCCCTATTTTTGCCATAATTTCTATTTAAGAATGTTTAACGAAATTTTTCGCACGACATGACATAAATAATACTTTCAAAAGCTTTGTCAAACTATTACATCTCTAGTGACTTTATTAATTTTTTACTAGTGACTGCCGGCAATAAATACGTCATTTTCTTTTGTGGGCTATTGCAGAAATGATTCTGGTGACAATGGTCAAGCAATACATGTTTTAGAATATGCGTAAAAAAATGCCCTACGATTTGTCGACGCCCAAAATAAAATACAAAATCAGCGATGCAAGTTACGACGAAAATTCTGTAAATCCAAAATGGCGGTTATTGATACCCCTCAAATGTGTCTTTAAAATTAGACAGACAGATGTGGTAGCAGGATGTAAACGGCAATGTAACGGTTCTAAGGTGATCCATTCTAACACTATATAACACCGTGACAAATAGCACTGTTGAAATAAACGTGGACTCTATCGATCAGGTATATACTGTTCACGGTAAAGTGAGCGCTTTTCAGGCCCTACTTACTTTTTTTTTCCTTTCAGCCATACTTTACTCGTTAACGTCCTTTTTTAAATACACGTTGCTATGTAAGTAATAAAACACAGTGTGTATATTCCACCTCACTTTGTGGTTAACGTCTAAGGCTAAGATAAAATATATTTACTGACTGTTATTCCAAATGAGAGCGCTTTCAAAAGTGCTCACTTTACCGTGAATAGGCTAAACATGACTGCGATGCGGTATGACCTTGAGTTGGCGTCGCACATGCACCAGGCGTGTTTGGGGGTCCGCGGCGACTGGCGGCCATTTTGGGCGTGTGCGATAATTTCGGGGCTGTATTTCTCGTGACTCCAATGTTCTAGCGCGCTGATTCTGGCGTCAAACGAAATATTCCGCTCGATATAACAACCTGAGCCATAAAAGTCCAGTATCCATTTCGTTACTCTCATTCCGTTCCCATATCCCAAAGAAATCATTACACGTTAGGGGAGATTTAATAACGTAGAAGCCGTGGCCTTGTTCCCACCACAGCCCCCACCCCACGAATCTTTATCCATGACTATGACCAGCCATTGTCTTGTGAGGAAGATGCATAGGAATCCTTTGCTAACCAAGTTTAAAAATCTGAATGAATTCCACAGACTAGCCTGGTATAGTGAACACAAACGTAATTGTGTACTTTCCACAAAAAAACTTTGTTACTACAGTCCCGCCGGCCTAAGAACGCACTTGGCTTGGCTCCGCCCACCCAATTGAAAGAGAGAGAGACAGAACGACTTGCGAAGCACCAACCACAGGTAGCTGGTAGGCACACCCTCCCCCCTGCCGTACCACCGTCGTCCAATTGTTTCCTTTCCCGGGGAGAAGTGGCTCGACATGGGCAGAGCTCGCAAATCCTTAGTTACACCGGCGCTACTATAGTAACAAAATAGGCATTTTTCCAATTTCTGCGAAGACTACAAAACAATTTAAAGCTCACAAAATTAAATACTGGAAGAGTATATTTCAGAAACTAGCTTGAAAAAAGCCACTATTAATTAAAGTGAGCGCTAAAAATATCATACAATTCGCAGTAGATGACAATTAGAATACACTCATGACCATTATAACTTAACGAAACATTGGAATCTAAACAACAGCGTCACTGGAATTGTCATTGAAATGCAATCATTGTGGTGAAAAAATAACAATTTATCTACGTATGCCTAAAACACTGGCGTATCGCGTCATTCTTCTTTTAGATTCTTTGATAAGTTCTTGCGCATACGGTACACTTTAAGAAAAGTAAACTGACAAAATGTGCCACAGCCCACTGTTCATCTACCGTCAGGATCAAACGATTTTCTGTTGTTAAAAATGTTCTTTCCCTGTTCAATATTTGCTCTTAATTTTGGACTTTTCACTTCATGCTGTGCAGGATAATGGCAGAACCATCCTTGCTGACTAGACTGTTCCGTTTATTCGCAAGACTAAGGACGAAAATTACAAATTACTATTGTCTATAATTAATAACGATAGAGATGAAATGTAAATTACATTCAAACGTTTTATATACTTATCTCTTCTACCGGCTGTGGTTTAAAAGAAAATATAACTTACTTGAATCGCGATGGAAAAAATCAAAAGCAGTACACGGCTATAGGGAAAAATCACTACAAACCATCACGCAATCGCCGAAAATCGTCAGGCATATTAAGCAAGCAATAAAACATTATTCAAATAAATTTTGTATAAGCAGACGGACTTTAAACTCTCCGTTGGTAAAACAATACAGTCAACAAATAAGAAATTGTTACAAAATGTATATCAAGAATGTGTATAACTAAACAAATGTTCATAATAAAAACTAAACAAAGACACATAATTACGGATTATGTATATAAATTTAGCTGAACGTGTGTCTAGAATCAAACTGAGGTCCGGGACAACAGGGTTTGGTCAAACGGTTACAATGTTCTGTACATCCATTCTACACTTAGTTACAAAAACTATTACTACAGCTTAAGTATAACTCAGTTTTNCGTGACTGGCGTGTAGTAATTTTCTGAATAAATCATATATCACCAGTTTTTTGTGTCTTTTTTTCATAAATGATATCAATTTTTTTTTAGTGGTAAACAAAAATGAAAGCAGATTAAAGAAAGCTGCGTTGGTAGTAGCTAGTACAGAAATTGTTAAGCATAATGTTTTCATTAATGCAAAGATGGAAACACATTTCATTGTAACGTGTAAAGTTATTAATTTTTTTATTAATTTCCGGTGCACAAATATAGTGCGTTGATTAAGAATACTTAATTAGTTACGCAGAATTAGAGATTAAGCAGGGTTTTAGAAATGTTGATAGTAACCACGTATAAATTATAAGAGTTATGAGATGACTTCAGCNTTAGAGATTAAGCAGGGTTTTAGAAATGTTGATAGTAACCACGTATAAATTATAAGAGTTATGAGATGACTTCAGCCATCAATTAATGATAATGGTCACATAAAAGACTTCTTGAAATTTGCTGGTTATTTCATATCATATACTATAAACGTCATAAATGTGCTCATTTGGCAAAATGTGTATATTCTTTATATCAGCAGTGGAAGGATTAAAATAAAAGGTGATGTTCCAGGGATACCAACACATATTCGGAGAATGTAGATTCTACAGGTTTCATATACGCCCTTGTCTCTGGGATTGTGGAGCTGTTCAACGGTACGAAATCAGTCAGCTTGGCAGGTTTCACCACGTCTGGATCTGTATGTATAATATTTCACTCTTGGTGAATATCCATACAGTGGTCACAATATTTGGGCTTCAGCTATCCAAATGTGCATTATTTTATCCTTTTNACTCTTGGTGAATATCCATACAGTGGTCACAATATTTGGGCTTCAGCTATCCAAATGTGCATTATTTTATCCTTTCACGCAATACTACTAAGCATGTATATAATGCATGTTATGTTATTTCTAGAAACTTTAAACACAGAGTCTTTCACTTTCCCGCTTTATAATCTTCCAAAATCCAAACAAATAACCAATATTGTTTCGCTTTAAGAAATAAGATAACTTTGTTTANAACTTTAAACACAGAGTCTTTCACTTTCCCGCTTTATAATCTTCCAAAATCCAAACAAATAACCAATATTGTTTCGCTTTAAGAAATAAGATAACTTTGTTTAACAAAATGTAATTTTATTTCATAAATTTTTTATGGAAATAAAAAATTATTAACTGGTTTTTTATGATTACCTATGTTAAAATAGCTTAAAACTGCTCAACCAATAAGTAGAAAAACTTCGCTCATGAAGGATGAAAAAAAAAAATTATTAATCAGGTAGATTCTTACAGTTGACATAGGTCAGTTTCGCTACAAGATGCTCATTGATCAAAAAAGATTAATGAGTGAATAGATAATTATTCATGAAACAATTGGCTAAGTGTAATAATAAGTAAATCTAAAAAAAATAGTAGTAATTATAGCTGCTAATTCATTACTTTATAATAAACGTCGTAAATGAAATTGTCACTTAATTAAGGTTCCAAAAAACAGTTGCTATTGCCTTTCGTCAATATACTGCATATATCATTACAAAAACCATTAATAATGAACTCTAAATAAATATGNAGTTGCTATTGCCTTTCGTCAATATACTGCATATATCATTACAAAAACCATTAATAATGAACTCTAAATAATTATGTATTATTTTATTACACCTATTTGTTACTGTCTCAAAGATGTAATTTATTCCGTTTGGTTGTTAATAAATGATGTGAATTTTCTACCACAAGAGCTGCGGTATTTAACGGAGTACTTGCAGCTAAGAAACACGTGCTGTATGTCGTTTGATTGCAGAACATCACATACAACGCCAGCTTCGAAGAAGCACGCTTGTTCCTGCCGAGTTACATGACGTCGCCGTCGTCTGAAGTGACTGGCAACTCTTCAAGTGGATACAATGTGTCGGCTTTGTTCTACGTCCCTGACTTGTTGGAAAGTTGCACTCTATTTTTTTTACTTAAAGGGTATCAGGCTCCGCTATAATGGATTTTCCCTATTTTTGCCATAATTTCTATTTAAGAATGTTTAACGAAATTTTTCGCACGACATGACATAAATAATACTTTCAAAAGCTTTGTCAAACTATTACATCTCTAGTGACTTTATTAATTTTTTACTAGTGACTGCCGGCAATAAATACNTTCAAAAGCTTTGTCAAACTATTACATCTCTAGTGACTTTATTAATTTTTTACTAGTGACTGCCGGCAATAAATAAGTCATTTTCTTTTGTGGGCTATTGCAGAAATGATTCTGGTGACAATGGTCAAGCAATACATGTTTTAGAATATGCGTAAAGAAATGCCCTACGATTTGTCGACGTCCAAAATAAAATACAAAATCAGCGATGCAAGTTACGACGAAAATTCTGTAGATCCAAAATGGCGGTTATTGATACCCCTCAAATGTGTCTTTAAAATTAGACAGACAGATGTGGTAGCAGGATGTAAACGGCAATGTAACGTTTCTAAGGTGGTCCATTCCAACACTACATAACACCGTGACAAATAGCACTATTGAAATAAACGTGGACTCGTTCGATCAGGTATATGCTGTTCACGGTAAAGTGAGCGCTTTTCAGGCCCTAGTTACTTTTTTTTTCCTATCAGCCATACTTTACCCGTTAACGTCCTTTTTTAAATACACATTGCCATCTAAGTAATAAACACAGTGTGTATATTCCACCGCACTTTGTAGTTAACGTCTAAGGCTAAGATAAAATACATTTATTGACTGTTATTTCAAATGAGAGCGCTTTCAAAAGTGCTCACATTACCGTGAATAGACNTTTCAAAAGTGCTCACATTACCGTGAATAGACTAAACATGACTGCGATGCGGTATGACCTTGAGTTGGCGTCGCACATGCACCAGGCGTGTTTGGGGGTCCGCGGCGACTGTCGGCCATTTTGGGTCTGTGCGATAATTTCGGGGCTGTATTTCTTGCGACTCCAATGTTCTAGCGCGCTGATTCAGACGTCAAACGAAAGATTCCGCTCGATATAACAACCTGAGCCATGAAAGTCCAGTATCCATTTCGTAACTCTCATTCCGTTCCCATATCCCAAAGAAATCATTACACGTTAAGGCAGATTTAATAACGTAGAAGCCGTGGTCTTGTTCCCGCCACAGCCCCCCACCCCACGAATCCTTATTCATGACTAAGGCAAGCCATTGTCTTTTGAGGAAGATGAATAGGAATCCTTTGCTAACCAAGTTTAAAAACCTGAATGAATTGCACAGACTAGCCTGGTATAGTGAACACAAACGTAATTGTGTACTTTCCACAAAAAAAACTTTGTTACTACAGTCGCGCTGGCCTAAGAACGCACTTGGCTTGGCTCCGCCTACCCAATTGAAAGAGAGAGAGACAGAACGACTTGCGAAGCACCAACCACAGGTAGCTGGAAGGCACACCCTCCCCCCTGCCGTACCACCGGCGTCCAATTGTTTCCTTTCCCGGGGAGAAGTGGCTCGACGTGGGCAGAGCTCGCAAATCCTAAGTTACACCGGCGCTACTATAGTAACAAAATAGGCATTTTCCCAATTTCTGCGAAGACTACAAAACAATTTAAAGCTCACAAAATTAAATACTGGAAGAGCATATTTCAAAAACTAGCTTGAAAAAAGTCACTATTAATTAAAGTGAGCGCTAAAAATATCATACAATTCGCAGTAGATGACAATTAGAATACACTCATGACCATTATAACTTAACGAAACATTGGAATCTAAACAACAGCGTCACTGGAATTGTCATTGAAATGCAATCATTGTGGTGAAAAAATAACAATTTATCTACGTATGCCTAAAACACTGGCGTATCGCGTCATTCTTCTTTTAGATTCTTTGATAAGTTCTTGCGCATACGGTACACTTTAAGAAAAGTAAACTGACAAAATGTGCCACAGCCCACTGTTCATCTACCGTCAGGATCAAACGATTTTCTGTTGTTAAAAATGTTCTTTCCCTGTTCAATATTTGCTCTTAATTTTGGACTTTTCACTTCATGCTGTGCAGGATAATGGCAGAACCATCCTTGCTGACTAGACTGTTCCGTTTATTCGCAAGACTAAGGACGAAAATTACAAATTACTATTGTCTATAATTAATAACGATAGAGATGAAATGTAAATTACATTCAAACGTTTTATATACTTATCTCTTCTACCGGCTGTGGTTTAAAAGAAAATATAACTTACTTGAATCGCGATGGAAAAAATCAAAAGCAGTACACGGCTATAGGGAAAAATCACTACAAACCATCACGCAATCGCCGAAAATCGTAAGGCATATTAAGCAAGCAATAAAACATTATTCAAATAAATTTTGTATAAGCAGACGGACTTTAAACTCTTCGTTGGTAAAACAATACAGTCAACAAATAAGAAATTCTTACAAAATGTATATCAAGAATGTGTACAACTAAACAAATGTTCATAATAAAAACTAAACAAAGACACATAATTACGGATTATGTATATAAATTTAGCTGAACGTGTGTCTAGAATCAAACTGAGGTCCGGGACAACAGGGTTTGGTCAAACGGTTACAATGTTCTGTACATCCATTCTACACTTAGTTACAAAAACTATTACTACAGCTTAAGTATAACTCAGTTTTCGTAACACTTCGAACAAGATCCCCTTACACGGGCAAGGCCATATGTTCATTATCCATTAATGGGTATCTTTTTCCCCACACCTATTTCCGTTTTGACACAAGTTTGGTTACCAAGAAACACGAGATGTAAACTGGCGCATCCTTCAAATAAAGATAGTTAGGTCTTAACGTATCGTTGACAACGAGTTCATTAAAGACGGAGCAAGTTGCTCAGAGAAGCAGGAGGGGGGAAGGAGTTGGCCGATACCTGCAGTAAGGAACCAACCCAGTGTTTGCCTGCAGAGTGGTTTTGGGAAAGGATGGAATACCTATGTTAGTATGACCGGACCGGGTTTCTAAACCAGGTTCCCGAATGCAAGTCAGAGTTCGATCACTGCTTCACCTCACTCGGTCGTGACTAAAAATGACCGAGTAGAAATACTAGTGAAAACTATACAATACTTTCGCGGGCGTGATAAGTGTACACTCTATATAGCAGTCATGAGCCAGAAATAACTAGGAACAGGTTCAATAAGCTGGAAGCTTTGCTTCACGGTATCATTCATAAAGGCTATTCACGGTAAGCTGAGCACTTTCTAAAGTCCTGCTGATGATGTATTTGTATGCACATTATGCATTCTTCTCCCACACGTAAAATTAAACATTGACATGGATTTCAGCCGCCGCTGTAGTGTAGTGGTTAGACTACTCGCCTCCCACGTAGGCGAACAGGGCTCGATTTCCGGTGGGGTCACTACTGGATTTTCGCAAGTGAAAATCGTGCCAGACGATACCACTGGTCAGCTGGTTTTCTCAGGAATCTCCCGTTTCCCACGCCCTTTCATTCCGACATTGCCCCATATTCACCTAGCTTCAACCTCATCGGCTCTCAAGACGTTGAGGTTAAGAGCCGCCGAAATCTCTCAACTCCACTCCATGGGTCCCATCACTTTCTCCATGCGTCTGTCAAGTCAAACTCTAATGTTATTTAAAAAATTAATATTTTACAAATTTTTATTAATTTTATTTATATGCACTAAAAACAGAAAAGAAAAATAATTTCGGTTATCACACTTGTTTACCTAAAACTTGTTATTCAACGTTAAGAATTGTAATGACATTCTCTCGGTAGTTACCAGTTTTACTGGGACATGCCACTCAATCTACCTGTTAAAAGTATGTACTGTGACATTGTTCATTGGTTGATTTAAAAGTGCTCATTAACCGTGAACAACTTACACATAGCAGCCAGTTTCACTCAGACCAGGTAACATGGCATTTCGTTATTTTTATTGAAATATAATTATGTAAAGTGTGTCTTGTTACCACAATTCCCGTTATAATAGATACTCAGGTTTACACGTCTCGAAATATACCTCGATTCCTAATGAACTCACGCAAATTTCTAATCCCCAATAACCACCAATTACCACCCAGATATCATATAAGCTTGCGGAAAGCTTGCCGTTGGACTTGAATTTTCCTTTCTGAGCAAGTTTATCATATCAGATGTGATTCAAGCATAATTGTAAGCATAATTTCTCATGACTGGCACGTGCTGCTAATAGCAAACTTGTATATGACTTCAATTAAGTTTTTAGGTTGCCTTCTTACGGTAAGTGTAAGCAATTAATTGACCCTGCTAAAATCTTGAAATTTGGAGGCTAGTGACATTTATTCAAAATTGATTCAAACTTGTTGGTTTGCATGACAAGCTTGATTCATGTTTAAAGGCTTGTCATGACAAGTCTGATTCAAGCTTGTTTCAAGCCGATTATGCTATTGGAGCAGTATAACTAGCGTGGAGTGGAGTTGCCTTGGTGTGCGCTTGACAGAGAGGTGTTGAACGCCGTTGAGGGTGAAGTGAAGAGAGGATGGAGCAGTGGAGGAATGTAAAGGCGGTGGGAGAAGGAATGTCCCGAGAAAACCCGCCGACCAACGGCATTGTCCACCGCAAAAATCCCGGTGCGCCAGTATAATACGCGAGTTTGGTGAGGCCATGTTGGATAAATACATGCCAAACGCATAATGGAACAGCCAATGAGACAACGATCTCTTCACAGACTCGGAACTTATACAGTCGGGTGCATTGCTCCACTGAAAGGCACTTTACGTCTAACACGCAGAGTTCATCACAAAGTAGTACAGATCTTCCAAAAGTGTAAGGAAATTACGACTTAAGTTGCATGTGAAAAAAGGAGTGATATAATTAGTATCACAAAACAATTATTTTGCTAAACATTATTTGTAGAAATGTTTTTCAATCAAGTAATAGGAGTTTATTTCTGAATAAAATTAAATTATTTTCCCATTTTGATGCTTCATAAAGCACACTTTACAAAAAAAAATACATTTATCAGACAATAATACACCTTACTCTATGTAATACAAAATTCAGTGATAATGTTCACAAATATTTTTAATAGTTGTTTTTATGAATGCCCATTTCAGTTGTAAAAAGGACAGGTTTCCAAACGACAATAAATATTTTTTTTAATTTGTATAAATTATTGCTCATTTTTATTACTTTTGAAGTAATTATTATAATAAACTTTTTTCACATAGTTATTATTATATGCAATATTTGGTTTTTAAAAGTCCATAATGGAAATACCTTTAAATTTTGTTTAAAAATAGACTCTTAATGATTGATTTTAAAACATTTCAATCAGGTAATTATAGAAAATTTTAATTCTAGTGATACTAAGTATATGCATTATTCTTTCATACGTAAGTTAAACATAAAGTTTCTGACAATTTTGGTAGTGTTAGTACTATTTTGTAATGAACTCTTTATGTTGTTCAGTCGTGAGCATTGGTCCTTTGGTATTATAAATTCACAATAATGTGAGCACTTTTGAAAGCCCTCTCATTTGGAATAATAGTCAATATACATTATTTCATGTAGCTTTAGACGTTAACTTCCGAGTGCAGTGGAATATACACACTGGGTTTATTACTTACGTGGGGATAATTATCTATAAAGATTGTTAAAGATAAAAAAAATGGCCGAAAGGAAAACGCAACTAGGGCCTCAAAAGTGCTCACTTTACCACGAAGAGCGTATAGCTACTCTACTTCTACCGTAAAGGAATTCCGCAGCTAACCTGTCTCCTTTACTACACTGAAGAGCCAAAAAAACTTGTACACCTGCCTGTTATCGTGTAGGGCCCCCTGAGCACACAGAAGTGCCGCAAGACGACATGGCATGGACTCGACTAATGTCTGAAGGTATGCAGGAGGTAATTCACACGATGAATCCTGCAGGGCAGTCCACAAATCCAATCTGCGCCAATTTTAGAAAGGGTTGCACGTCTGTCACATTTAATGNTGTCGCACGTGTGGTTTAGCTCGGTGTATACTGGAGAACAGAAGAGCAGTGATGTGACAAGTCGCGTGCACCCTGCGAGCTGTCCGCGGCGCTGCCACACCAGGAAGATTGTGTGTTTCCATCCGAGATTAGTCATCCAACGCTGCTTCGGAAATGCGCAAGGGCAGAACATTCTACGAAGAGGCTCAGGGGAACTACTGCAGCTGGAGTCACATCCGTTTCAGCCCAGATTTGTGTCAACAGCAAAAATGTTAAAGGAAAGATAACACCATCGGAAATTTGGATGAATGTTCTTTTTTAAATTAATTACTCACACATTTGACAGTGTACTATCACAGTAAAACGTAAGCATCATTAAAAGTAAATATTTCAAAAGTTGTAATACGATACCTTCTTTGTTAATGCGCAAAAAAATATAACTCTTTTTGTGATTCTAATTGGATATAGATACATTTCCAACTGGGTACCATTTTCTTTCACACATTGACACTCATTTTCACAATTGAAATGGGAATTCCGTGGGCAGTTATTATATTCTTTATTTCCTTATAAATTAAACAGGTAATGTGGGTTGATACATTTAGTTTTATGTGTCTATTAAAACGCATGCAGGCCTACATGGTAGGCGTGCTTATGAAACATGCGTAATAACTTTTTTTTCGCTCCTGCTGATTTTTCAGATCAACTGCAGTTCCACGATTCATACTGAAAACGAAACGTACAGCGGTCCAATCTCTCTCAATGTACAGGATGTCAACATGGATGTGTTCTTAGAGATTTCCAATAAAAGTACTAACTTCTCCTTGGCATCCTTAGACGTTTCTGCGAAAGATATTGTGGGGTAAGTACTAAACCGTTCTGGTATTTTTTTTAATTGTACATGTGCTTTATTTCTATGTAAAATTAAAACTATGTTGTCTTACTGTATGAATTTCTGTAAATTTTAATTACTGGGGGGANTGCTTTATTTCTATGTAAAATTAAAACTATGTTGTCTTACTGTATGAATTTCTGTAAATTTTAATTACTGGGGGGAAAAGGTTAAATTTTTAGTATATAAATTTAAAATTTTTTAGTTAATTCTTACGATTTTGAGAACAACTGACACTTAGCGGGAATTTAGTTACACATAAAACATATTCACAGACCTGATTAAACATTACGGAAGCCCTCACACAAACATGATGCCACCCAGTCCAGATCTTCAACTAGTAGTGAGTTCTCGTGTATTTATAGTGCAGCCGTTTAGAATGACATTCATTGTTTGATACACTTTCTCGAGACTGTCATTTTAACGCTGAAATCACTGCATTTGTTGCGTTGTTAATTATTTTTTATCTTCTACAATCACATTGTAAACGTTTTTATGACATTTTCGTGCATCTTTGTTCCAGAGCCTTGGATTTCTCTCTTGATTATGGCGCCAACGTTTCCACCAGCATCATCGAAGACATTTCCGACCAATTAATAGATTATACTAACGATAATGTTACAAGTTTCGTAGCTTCGTTGGTACAAGTAAACTTGCAGAATACTCTTCAACGTATTAAATTAGAAGACTATATAATAACTGCAAACACTACAGAGTACTAAATATTCAAATCCAGTTGTATTAAAGTCGTAGCTTCAAGCCGCGTATTTCATAGGAAAGTAAGTGAAATATTTATGTAGACTAAATAGAAGAATTAAGGGAAATACACGTAGAGAGAGAAAATGAATAAATTGTTTATATTATTGGAGTTTAAAAGTTTTCTTAGTGATATGTCTTTATAGAAAAGACAGCCACTTGGACAGCATGAGACTCAGAACCAGAATGTTTTAGCATTTCCTTCACCATTTATAACATATAATCTAACTAATTTTCCTACGTTACCCATTCAAATATTTTTTTTTGGTAAATTGTTATATTTTTTCATACCCGACTGGAATATATTGGTGCAGGAGATCTACTACGCGAATTTGATAAAAATACAGAATATGCTATTTTATATATTTATCATAAATATGTTTAATAATATACATAATTTTCCAGTTTCTGTTTGAGTTGGGGTTTTATTTAAACTTTACTGCAGGTTATCACTGTACTACACACTGTTAAATGGGGGAAATATGTAATTTAAAATCTGAAAGAAAGTTATGCTGTTCATATTCAATTCCCAGTAGTGAAGAAATAAGATGTGTGTGCCCAGAAAATTTGTTATTAAGTCCTGCAGTTGTTTAAACGTTCAGCGTTTCTTTTCACGAAGAAGGTCCGGACCTTTAAAAATATCAGAAAGAAAGTTTACTAACCATTGAGTGGCTTAGCATTAATATTAAAAGCTTCGTCCTGTAATGGACGGTGTTAAAACTTAAAGTAAATGAACTGAGAAATTAAAGCGTAGTTTTGAAGAAATCGCTAGACGACAGCTGAAAAGTATGTGCCAGTCAGCGCAAAGTATCCAAGGCGCCAAGAACCAAAATACAAACCAGATAATTTAAATCATGAAATGACTTTTGGTGAGTCGCTTATGAATTAAATTCAGCCATGCCCAAGTAAAGTACAGATAATTGCGAGAAAACGGACAGAGCGGTAGCGCTACCATTAGAGTATGCAAAGTCAGTTGCACTCACTTTTCAAAACATTCTACTTCATTGTAAGGAAAAGTGCTGCTAGAACAATTTTCCCGAACTCTCCGTAAAATCAGGGACACGTTGCTTTTCCCAAAACGGACTTTCCGTGAATTTCACAAAACTTTCTACGATTTCACGCGAACTCTCAGTAAATTTACTAGTTAGTGTTTATGTACTTCAGGTTTAAATAAGAGTTTACAAAAACAAAAAAAAACTTTTAAATTCTCTTTATGCATGTGTTCTACTGTGCATTAATAATAATTGAATAAGTTATGATATTTTACAGTGGGGCGAGATTTGAACCTGAATCAAAAGTTTCTCTCTTCCTACTTACGTACGACCTTATATCAAAATGGTGTATATGTTTTCAGATTTCAAAAAGTGTCACATAAGTAATATTTTCATTTTCTAATGTTTTTTTTTTTTTTTTTTTTTTGNTTTTTTTTAAGCGTTGCTAACATTTACAGACGCGTGATGTTATTTTGTGATGTTTGAAGGAATAGGTCGAAGTGACGTGGTTTAAACAAACTGCCACACAAATGATAATTTTGTGGTTAAAGTGCAGGTTTAGAAAGCTTCTCATAGAGTCGGCATTCCTCGTTCCCGAAATCCGAAGTTACAGGAAATACGGAGACTTTCAGTATTTTGCATTTGGGGAGCTCAGCTTCGTTTTCCGTCATTTCGAATCGCCTTTCCGTGAATCAACTGTAGATTTACGGGAATATTTCCGTAAATGTAGGGAATTTTTGACAGTGCAGCCAGGGAACTGGTGAGCAGAAGGAGCCACGCGTCAATGCAGACGAAGTCGGTTACCAAACAGCTCAGAGTTGGCGGAAAACTACCGACTGTCTCTTTACTACACCAAGACAGATGAAGAAATCCCTTACAGGTGGGTGCCAGAAATATTTCAACTGTAAATAGGGTTCCCAACAAATCTTAACAAAAAACTAGGACCTTATTTGTATCCAGATTCAGTCCAAAGGTTACTGCTGAAATAGTTGAATATTACACGAATAGCGAAATAAGTGTATCATATTTGAAAATAGAGTAGTTCAAACTTAATATGAAATAGATATTATTGAAGCAGTTTGGATGGGATTACAAATAGGTAGGTCCTAATAAGTTACTAACTAGCAATACTTATGTACAACCTCGTCTGTCTGTTGCAGAATATGCTAATTATTTTAAGAACTTACAAACGGAAATTATGTAGTTATAACATTTATGTTATATTTATCTGGGATATCAAGGCACCAAGGGTTAATTAGGAGCTAGCACATTCGCAAAATATAATTCATCATCAGATCAAGGTAAACGGCCAGGCGCTAATTGATTTTGCTAATAATTTTAATGTAATTTAATATAACGACACAATCCCATATAATCAGTCGTTGGATTAATGCTTCCCTAATTTAGAAACTCCACAAATTAATATAGCAAATTAAATTTTTATGAATAAAGATACTCCTCATCCAGCTTTGCAAAATTAGTTTCAAGATTGAAGGTGTAAGTACAAAGTAGGTTTCCTTCATAAACTACAATAACAGTATTTATTTATTTACCATTATATTCAGCATTAAAAGACCACAATTGGGACGAGTTTGATAAATTAACTGATACTGACGAAATTGTTTACTAAATAATACTTTAACAACTTACATTTCGGAAACTATTCCAAGTTACACAGTAAAAATAAACACCCAAAGTGGTTTGGAAAACTTGGTAAATGGAATTAAAGGAAAAAATCACGATCACAAAATTTATTACAAAGAAAAAATTCCATACTTTTTCGTGTTGCCGGAAACAAGTTGAAAATACGCTAAGAAAACCAAAATTGTGGTAACAATGTATAAATTATGAAGTTAAATGTATACGTAAGAAAGTATGGCAATACGTAAAATCAAAATTAGAAGTTAATAAACAACAGATTAAGCTAACAATAAATAATGAGTTAGTGAGTTTATTAGTTGCATTATTTACCGTGTCTGCTTCTCAAGGTACATGGTATTTCATAAGAAAATTCAGCTTTATAAATAAAAATAAATACAATTTTCGGTAGGCTTCGTATCAATGATGTGGTGGCCTACTTATGCCCTTAACCAAAGTACCATTAAAAAGTAACATAACTGGCATTCCAATTCGTTCATTTAAGAACTTGTAACAATACGTTTATTTAAAAAATAATAATCTGTATGTGTTTTGACGTCCTTGTAAACTTATGCTAAAAACACAAATTAAAAAAATTTAAGTAACCGTGTTAGTGTTGTCTTCAAGTGCAAAGAAACATTCCTAGTAGTCTTGCTTTGGTTTCAGTCTAGTTTAGTTTAAAACAAACTAAATAAGAATAAAATAATAGTTGTTAAAAATGCATAATGAGACTAAAAGCCCTTTCACACAATAAAATATTATGTCAAATTAGCTGAAATTCTTATTAAATTCAATTCATTGAATGCTATAAGACGCCATAGAAACGTCATCGCGGTCATTTTCTCGTTCAATTTCTTTAATGCCTAATTTCCTTTCATGATTTTCGTCTAGAACATATTCTTTATTTTACTGAATCCTAAATTCCAGTCGCTCATCACAGCTTTTCTGATAGTATATATGGAAGTAATCTCTTAATAATATAATTCTGTGCACCTATCTAAAGTTTTTACAAAATTAGGATGCATATTAGAAAACATACAATAGACCTAAACAAAATGTGTTGGGGTTTAACCAATTATTTTTGTGTCGTGCATGAGTCAAAGATACTTCTAAAAATGTACTTTAGGTATTTTTTCAAGCTGGTTTTATTAAGAAGTTTGTGATGAATTTTCGTGTGGAGTCTTGAAAGATTGCTGAAAGCAATTCATTCAAAGGCAAATTAAGTGATTTTTTGGTTTAATAAATTGAATTCAAATTTTCGAATACAATNCTTTAATGCCTAATTTCCTTTCATGATTTTCGTCTAGAACATATTCTTTATTTTACTGAATCCTAAATTCCAGTCGCTCATCACAGCTTTTCTGATAGTATATATGGAAGTAATCTCTTAATAATAGAATTCTGTGCACCTATCTAAAGTTTTTACAAAATTAGGATGCATATTAGAAAACATACAATAGACCTAAACAAAATGTGTTGGGGTTTAACCAATTATTTTTGTGTCGTGCATGAGTCAAAGATACTTCTAAAAATGTACTTTAGGTATTTTTTTCAAACTGGTTTTATTAAGAAGTTTGTGATGAATTTTCGTGTGGAGTCTTGAAAGATTACTGAAAGCAATTCATTCAAAGGCAAATTAAGTGATTTTTTGGTTTAATAAATTGAATTCAAATTTTCGAATACAATAAATATTTGATCGCGTGAAATGGCCTTCAGATGGAAAGTATTGCCTGGAAAACACACGAGGTCACAGACTACTAAGATGTGCTGAACATCAAAACCAGGCTTTCATTGTAGCGCAGAACTTTGTGTCACCCTTCGTGAGTTTAATTTCACACCAGACTCAGTTTGCACACATATAACACTGCAGTTAGTTTATAACCTACGCGCTAGTGCATATTTCAGCTACCAGATATCAGCCACTTGGTTGGAAACTGTGTATCTTCAGAAACCTTGGGTTCATTAAAAATATGACCCCCGCTTCCACAAAGCAGTCTTTCAGCTATAATGAATGGTCCATATAATGAACGTTGAATAAGAACGCGTGTAATTACGTACGCTGCACGCTGCAGAAAATACATCCAACAAGGGAGATTTCTTACGTGGTAAGAGATTCCATTAGTTTTTGAGACGACATTCCGTACTCGCTTAAACTACTGTTTGCCATAACATACAACACAAATACGTGCTTGTTGGCCCCGAAGTAAGACAGAACGTTAAACTGATAATCTTACAGTTCCGAACAAAACACTAGTTAGTTGCAACGCTTAAAATGAAATTTTTGTATGTACCTGAAAGAGTTAATTCGCACCCCGCTTACCACCATCCCCCTGCTTACCTTCTTCAAGGATTTACCCCGTTCTGTCGCTATGTCCGTGTTCGATGACATGATGCACGTGACGGATATTTATGGTCAGAGCTGTACAGTGCAAGGAATCAATGGCCGGTCTTCTGAGCACCTTCCTCACGGGCAACTTGATTTATTGAGGTTTCTGCACGTCTCATAACTGCAGGGTTAACGCTGACCACAATGAACACGATTAGTAGTAAATAGAGAAGTCGGGCATAATGTACGTATTTTAAATAGGACACAGAGGGCACGGGGCACAGGCGTCAGGCGCCGTTCATGCTCTGCCATTCCGGTCACCCAACCGCCATATTAGATCCAGGTGACCTTTGACCTTGACCCATGTACCTGACCTTGACCTTTTTTCCGTGATAAAGAATGACCTTAAAACCAAAAAATCCAAAAAAGGTAAAAATTTAATACATTCATAAAAGTCAGTGAACATATTACGTTACTGACTACCACCACCATATTGGATTCAAATGACCTTGAAATTTGACCTTGAATAATCCCGTAATCCTGAATGACCTTAAACCCAAAAAATACACGAAAATTCCTGAAATCCCAAAAAAATATAAAAAATCACCTGATATTTATAAAAAATTAATAATTCTTTTAAAAAAAATGTCATCAAATTAAAATTCTAAATTAGAGGAGACGGGGGACTGGAACCGACTAGCTACCATGTTATAAAATCACCCAACCGCCATTTTGGACCCAGGTTACCTTGACCTTGTCCCATAACATTGACCCTGTAACCGTGATCTTAGATAACCTTGAAAACAAAAATTCCAGAAGAAAATTGTAAAAATAATGAATTCATAACAGTCAGCGAGCATATTACCTTACTGAATGCTACCGCCATCTTGGATCCAGGTGACTTTGACCTTGACATTGTTAAATTTTGACCTTGAACCCAAACATTTGTCAACAATCTCAAAAAATTACCAGGAATTTATAAAAAAATAATAAAAAATATTATACGAGATTATTTTTAAAAGTTATTTTGAAAAACGGACATTTACGAAGGTTCTTCACAGTACAACGTCCAGCAAACAACTGNATAATAAAAAATATTATACTAGATTATTTTTAAAAGTTATTTTGAAAAACGGACATTTACGAAGGTTCTTCACAGTACAACGTCCAGCAAACAACTGACCCCCCTCCAAGAAATTAAATTGTAATAACATTCCCCTCCCCTACCTAGTCACATTTGCCCATTCTGTCTATGCACTTCACATAATATTGGTTTTTCTTTAGTCATTTGTTTACATTTTCAACACCTAGGTGGCACTAATGACTCAGCCAAGATGTTAGATCTGAACAACCTTCATCTTGACCACAAATCTGTGACCTTTACCTCGTTCCCATAACCTTGGATAACCTAGCTACCAAAAGATATTCTAAAAACTTCTATAAAATCCAAATAATTCCAAAAATTATTAAAAATTTAAAAATTAATTGAACACTTGTTTTTTTTTCATTAATATTCCGATCAAACTACAAATATTTCCATTAATCAGATCGCAATAAATAACGGAATCAGCAATCCACACCAATCCACACAACAATCCACACCAATTCAAACCAATCCGCTCCACAATCCCACGCAATCCACAGCAACCCATGCCAATCCTTCGATCAATCCCAATCCTGCAATCAATCCCAATCCTTCGATCGATGCTTCGATCAATCTTTCGGTTTGTCCCCCACCCATGTGTATAGAAATTACATTCGTTCGCCAAATGTCTCCAAATTTGTACATGTCGACAGAATGAATGTTTTGTGCGCAGTCAACTATCCATGCATTTTTATACTGAAGTCTTTTTTATCATTCTATACGCAGATTTCCCCGGCAATATTCGAGTGCTCATAGCACCACTTTAAAGTTGCGAGGAAAAAAAAGAACACGAACACACAAAAATAAAGGAAGACCAATTATTTTATTATAATAAATTATTATCATTTTGTAATTACAATTTCAGAAGAAAGCGGTTCATCATATCATGCGATATATCCCCGATCCTTCAAAGTACTAATGATTTAAGATGAGATCCCCGCGTTTTTGAAGGTCAGTCGAATATCTGAGGGGCATCTTCCCCAAATAGATAGTCACAGTGGTGGTAAGAGCGAGCGAAGTGAACAATGCGACCCGAGTTGTTGACAGGACGGGCACGACTGTGTCAGCTCTGCCCGCCATGCTCTGGGTCAATATTTATCAGAGCGGCGGGAGCAAACACAACTAGCGAGTCCCGCTGTTTGTAGTTCCCGGCGCGCCACTGAGGTCACCGCAGCCAGCAAGCAGTCTGTCCTGGTGATGACGCAGCCTGTTGTACAGATGAGCTGAACCAGTATTCCTCAGGAACACGGGGCCGCGGAGGTGTGGTGGTCAGACTACCCGCCTCCCACCAAAGACGAACCGGCCGAGATTCCCGCCGAGGTCGCTCCCGGACTTTCACATGTGGGAATAGTCCAGGTCGATGCCGCTGGTTGCCGGGTTTTCTCGTGGTTCTCCCGTTTACCCCGCGACTGCATTCAAGTGCTGCTCCGTACTCACCTCGCTTCACCCTCATCGGCGCTCAAGACCTCGATGTTAAGAGCCGCCCAAATCTCTCCACTCCACTCAACTCAGTAATACCCCGTGTTCCGCACCACTGCCTGTCACCAATGCATGTTATTTATTATGTGTCATTATGAGCATGCCGCAGAATTGACTAAAGACGAGGTAGACCGCTTATTAGAATTCTGCGCATCTACCCAACATTGACCTACCCCAATCATACACGACTGTCAAAGTCGTGTGGTCAACAGTGATATATATACTTTAACCAATTTGTAAAACAGTTTGTTAAAATTCAAATTTTTTAGAGGTCACATAACTACAAAGAAGACTGGGCACTGATGCCTTGCTGTCGTGTACAGCACTGATCATAACTTTCATTAATTTACAACGTGTCTACTGTCGGGGAGATGGCTATTCAAAAGGTTAAACGCTTCGTCAATTAAGAGTGTTTTTTCCTGATGCAGCACCAAACTAAACAAAAGCCATATGAAATGCTTGCAATAAAAATATATCTGACCAATCGCTGAAGCAGACGGTTGACATTTTACTGTCTATTAAATTTTATACGCGTTTCTGTAAATTCGCATAGTCAATATGTTAAATTAATTAATGCCAGTTACTTGATTACGATACACTGTCACGCCAGCTTAAGTTCTCTAGATTATATTTAATATCTCGCCTGATAAATTCCTTATCTAACATCTTAATTCATCATTTCGGCTGCTGAAATAAAAATTTAAATACTAGGAAACGCTTAAAATTGCTTACACAACTGGACAAATGAGAATATATAACTGTTGGCTCATTGTACAAACAAGAGCCAGTCATGACTTAGTTCATGCATGCAAGCAGGACAAGTTGCATAACAAGTGGCCCTATAACTTCGTGTTATTATACAGTTCCAAGTTAGGCGGCAAACACGTATGTGTTAGTTTCACGTGTGTCATTTAACCTCCAGTCTTCCGACACGCCCTGCAGGACTCACGACCATTAGTAAGCACTCATCACTCTGGTGTCTTCACTCCGTGTGTCTGGGTGTAACAGGAGAGAGAGTTCTGTCTGTGGCGGCAGACAATGCACAAGTGAACTCTGCTCATGTGTGTAGAGAACTGGGCAGTCTAGCTTGGTGACGTCTTGTAACGGGGGATGATAGGGTTTCTAGTAATAAAGTATTCCTAGGCTAGGCTTTTATCTAATGAACTCGTAAAATATTTCTCTGGCTAAACACAAAAAAAAAATTTATCACCCAAAATGAGCGGACAGTTTCGAGTTGAGAGATTTCGACGGCTCTTGACAACGACGTCTTGACAGCCGGTGAGGTTGGTAGGAGGTGAGAATGGAGCAGAACCAGAATTCGAGGACGGGGGAAACGGGATATCCTCGAGAAAACTCACCGACCAGTGGCATCGTCCGGCACGATTCCCACTTGCAAAAATCCGGAGTGACCTGGCCGGGGATTTAACTTAGTTCGCCTTGGTGGGAGGCGAGCGGTATAACCGCTCATCTACCGCGGCCCCCGACAGTTTCCAAATATTTTGCCATGTTAAGGGCATAAAATGTGTCTTTCTGAGGAACGTGCCTCTGTAAAGACATGAGTACGTTTCTAGGAATTTTTTACTAACATAATCAGGAAATATTTCCTAAAAATTTGTTTGGCTGCAGTTTGAGAAATATTCGTTACAGCTAAATAGTTATTTGTTGGTATGTGGCCAAAAGATATGTAGCTTTTCCTGCAAAATATTTAGCTAGCTGAATGTATCTGAGAACGCAACGAAGCTGATTTTGTTCAACAAACAAAATAAATATTTTAGTCAACGAAATATCTTCGTTGGGTCAACAAAATCAGACTAAGGAAAAAAAATTCTTTGCATAGAAATGCAGTATCGTTGCCTAAACAAACCTGTTTCTTAGGATTTTGCGTGACAGTTATTTTTTATTTAACTGTCATTAATGCCCACTGAACTGCGATTGTTATAAAATGTTTCCTTTACAATTTAACTACAGATGCCGTCGTATTAAGCATCTCATTTCATCACAGAGTTGGCCGTAACATTACGGCATACGCATTGTTTGAAGAAGTTTGCAACGCAATATTATGACGTCAATATTCGCGTATTTCACNCGTAACATTACGGCATACGCATTGTTTGAAGAAGTTTGCAACGCAATATTATGACGTCAATATTCGCGTATTTCACTGCAACGGAGCATTATTTATATGTGTCTCAGAGTACGTATTACACTAATAAATATTATGACTCTATATATGTTATGTTATGTTAGAAATATAACTTGTTTGGGACACTGGCAACTTATCATTGCATTGTCTGACAGGTGTAATTAATATTTTGTAGGCCTCCGATGCAGTTAAAAACGGCATTTCTAAGATTTCCGTATCTTCAAACGTACTCGCCGGACACGAGTCAAACTACGATAGGAGCCTGTATTGAATTTTGCTTCAGACGTTTCATCAATAAAATGATATNTCGCCGGACACGAGTCAAACTACGATAGGAGCCTGTATTGAATTTTGCTTCAGACGTTTCATCAATAAAATGATATGGTCGCAGTTGAAAGTGCCATAGGTAGACGCAGCACTACGAGAACACTGCACTCCAGTTCAGAGCCCTACGCGTAGCTGCGATGGCGTTCTTGTAGCGCGTGCCAGTGTAACCCTTATAGCTCCCGCGCTTCACTGGCAAAAAAAAAAGAAGAGAAAAACTATGCTGGCAGGCGGGACCCTTAAGTACTATGTGGTTTTAGCGTATTTCTACAAAATGCAAGCAGAAAGAGATAACGNTAATAAAGTATTCCTAGGCTAGGCTTTTATCTAATGAACTCGTAAAATATTTCTCTGGCTAAACACAAAAAAAAATTTATCACCCAAAATGAGCGGACAGTTTCGAGTTGAGAGATTTCGACGGCTCTTGACAACGACGTATTGACAGCCGGTGAGGTTGGTAGGAGGTGAGAATGGAGCAGAACCAGAATTCGAGGACGGGGGAAACGGGATATCCTCGAGAAAACTCACCGACCAGTGGCATCGTCCGGCACGATTCCCACTTGCAAAAATCCGGAGTGACCTGGCCGGGGATTTAACTTAGTTCGCCTTGGTGGGAGGCGAGCGGTATAACCGCTCATCTACCGCGGCCCCCGACAGTTTCCAAATATTTTGCCATGTTAAGGGCATAAAATGTGTCTTTCTGAGGAACGTGCCTCTGTAAAGACATGAGTACGTTTCTAGGAATTTTTTACTAACATAATCAGGAAATATTTCCTAAAAATTTGTTTGGCTGCAGTTTGAGAAATATTCGTTACAGCTAAATAGTTATTTGTTGTTATGTGGCCAAAAGATATGTAGCTTTTCCTGCAAAATATTAAGCTAGCTAAATGGATCTGAGAACGCAACGAAACTGATTTTGTTCAGCAAACAAAATAAATATTTTAGTCAACGAAATATCTTCGTTGGGTCAACAAAATCAGACTAATGAAAAAAAATTCTTTGCATAAAAATGCAGTATCGTTGCCTAAACAAACCTGTTTCTTAGGATTTTACGTGACAGTTATTTTTTATTTAACTGTCATTAATGCCCACTGAACTGCGATTGTTATAAAATGTTTCCTTTACAATTTAACTACTGATGCCGTCGTATTAAGCATCTCATTTCATCACAGAGTTGGTCGTAACATTACGGCATACGCATTGTTTGAAGAAGTTTGCAACGCAATATTATGACGTCAATATTCGCGTATTTCACTGCAACGGAGCATTATTTATATGTGTCTCAGAGTACGTATTACACAAATAAATATTATGGCTCTATATATGTTATGTTATGTTAGAAATATAACTTGTTTGGGACACTGGCAACTTATCATTGCATTGTCTGACAGGTGTAATTAATATTTTGTAGGCCTCCGATGCAGTTAAAAACGGCATTTCTAAGATTTCCGTATCTTCAAACGTACTCGCCGGACACGAGTCAAACTACGATAGGAGCCTGTATTGAATTTTGCTTCAGACGTTTCATCAATAAAATGATATGGTCGCAGTTGAAAGTGCCATAGGTAGACGCAGCACTACGAGAACACTGCACTCCAGTTCAGAGCCCTACGCGTAGCTGCGATGGCGTTCTTGTAGCGCGTGCCAGTGTAACCCTTATAGCTCCCGCGCTTCACTGGCAAAAAAAAAAAGAAGAGAAAAACGATGCTGGCAGGCGGGACCCTTAAGTACTATGTGGTTTTAGCGTATTTCTACAAAATGCAAGCAGAAAGAGATAACGCGGCGCTTTCTTGGATGTCATTATCAGAATCTGTTAACACGGTTAATTCTTAAGTAAGCCTCGAGGCACTGTGGCTCCCGCCCCGTGAATTCTAAGGAATGGAGCTGACTTAGTTATCGCGGCCAGCTCACTTTAACAAGCACGCTACCGGGAAAACAGAAATATGTTATCGCTAGGACGACCTGTTTTTCGTGAATATATTCTCGCGCTCTACCGCACTTGCGCACTTAGAGAGCTCTCCTTTGGTTACTGGCCGCGCAACCTTCTCAGAAGACATATGCTTACTTCTCTGAGCCAATCAGAATTCTGTTGCCCCAATAACCGAACGTCCTGATTCGCAGGTGGACAGCTAAGACGCGTCATAATTAAAACCACCCAGTAACTAAATTTTATTTGAACGGAAGTAATTTGGAATACAACTAGTTGTGAAATCTTGTCGCGAAAATCTGATAGCGTAAAATCCATCGTGCTCAGTAGCGCCGTTGTACATAACCAAACAATGAAACTGCATCCGCGTAAGTTCCATTTTCAATGTCAGAAAAATATCCACAATGGCCTCGCTAGAGCTAGATACGATGACAGCCCTCATAGTATTGCACTTTCAGTTACTGATGTACTCAAACTTGCAATTGTTGCAAAGTGAGCGCATTTATGGAGCAGTTGCAGATCACTGCCGAATGTTGTTGACCAGTGTCATTTGTAGAGATAATGGTTGTTCGCGGGAAAAGTTGACTGTTTGTTAGGATTCAACGTACTGTACACATGTCCGTCAGTTTTCTTTCCTTTTTAGCTGCCATGCATGTATGAGGATACTACATCATTTCACTGGGCCAATGAGGGTTCTGATACTATAAGGCAGAAAGTTCGTGATTGGTCTGTAAACAACTTAGACGNTCATTTCACTGGGCCAATGAGGGTTCTGATACTATAAGGCAGAAAGTTCGTGATTGGTCTGTAAACAACTTAGACGAGTCAAAACCTTGCACTTCCAATCATTAAAGAATAAACTAGTAATAGTGTTATAGAAGACATGTTGTCTCAAAACATTTTCGCGATTTTCCATCATCTCTAGTAATTTTTTGTTGGTCAATGTCTCACCCCAGATTATTCAATGATACAGAGGCGAAACAGCAACTTATACCGTAACCTCCAGTCGCACGTGCTAGCAAAATGGCGTCACTGGCCAGCAACATGCCTGAACTACGTTCGCCAATCAGCGCCTGGTAACCTACTCGCCAGTCGGCAGCCCAGCCAATAGAGAACCTTCCGTGTCATGTACTGGTCAATGATACATAACGCCCGTTCTCAGAGCCTCGCGCAGCCGATTAGCGAACGGCGTTTCGTATCTGTGTACTCTGTGGTCGTTATCCGGCCGCGCGAAACTGTCCGATTGGCTACTGAAAGTTACGGAGCATTCCCTATTGTTCGGATTGCCGTCTGGCAGGTTAGTCTCCACGAGCTGATTGGAGAACGACATTCCCCTATATTTCTGGCCAGTGATATCATTTCGCTACAGTTCACGATACACGCCACAGTTTCATTTGGATATTCTGTAGCCATAACAAAAGCTGTAAGCTTCATTGCTAGACATTGCCTACGTTACATAACGCCACAAAATTTCTCGTTTGTTCTGAGAGTGAAGAAAAAATGGTGCAGATGTACGTAGAGTTAGCACCACGCAACTGATCAGTTTTCAACCTACTCAAGATCTCCGTTGTCGGTAGAGAAATGAGCTGAAGTGGAACAATTGTCAAGTTGTTGGAATTAATCTGTAATTTAGAAATGAATGATTCTCCTCAATTTCACACTGACATAGTAATAGATTTAATTTCCTGCCGCTGATTCCNTGTAATTTAGAAATGAATGATTCTCCTCAATTTCACACTGACATAGTAATAGATTTAATTTCCTGCCGCTGATTCCGTATATAAAATGCACAATTTTTGTCATATAAAGAAAGAAACCCAAATTGGCTTTCATGACTTCTTTTATTATACATGTGATCACAAAATAACCATCTTGTGAGCCTTTTAAACATAATGTTCACACCCGATCTTGATGTGATAATGTAAAAGACTGTCTGGATAACTTGTCGCGCTGAAGGCAGCGAACCTATCAAAATGTAGTATAAAAAGTGAGTGAAGAAATTTGCACGGCTCTTACCATCAAGGTATTTAGAGCCGATGAAGCTGATGCGAGGTGAGTACGGAGCAGCGCCGGAATGTAAGGGCAGGCGAAACGGGAGATCCCCGAGAAAAGCCGGCGGCATCGTCCGGCATGATTCCCAAGTGCAAAAATCCTTGATCGACTCCTCTGGATATCGAACCCGGTTCACCTTGGGTTAAAAATAAGAGGTTATAAAAAAGATTCAATTGCAGTTTTGCGCGCGTAAAAATGAAATTTTANTGTAATTTAGAAATGAATGATTCTCCTCAATTTCACACTGACATAGTAATAGATTTAATTTCCTGCCGCTGATTCTGGATAGAAAATGCACAATTTTTTTCATATAAAGAAAGAAACCCAAATTGGCTTTTATGGCTTCTTTTCATTATACATGTGATCACAAAATAACCATCTTGTGAGCCTTTTAAACATAATGTTCACACCCGATCTTGATGTGATAATGTAAAAGACTGTCTGGATAACTTGTCGCACTGAAGGCAGCGAACCTAACAAAATGAAGTATAAAAAGTGAGTGAAGAAATTTGCACGGCTCTTACCATCAAGGTATTGAGAGCCGATGAAGCTGATGCGAGGTGAGTACGGAGCAGCGCCGGAATGTAAGGGCAGGCGAAACGGGAGATCCCCGAGAAAAGCCGGCGGCATCGTCCGGCATGATTCCCAAGTGCAAAAATCCTTGATCGACTCCTCTGGATATCGAACCCGGTTCACCTTGGGTTAAAAATAAGAGGTTATAAAAAAGATTCAATTGCAGTTTTGCGCGCGTAAAAATGAAATTTTAAAACGTTGAAATATTTTCTTCCACAGCAAGGATCGAACACGAATCAACAGTTAGGAGTTCATGACTGCTACCCCTACGACTACTCGTAACAAGCTTGGTGTAGTTATACATATGCTGCAGTATTTCTAGAAATTCATTATAAAAATTGGCACTTTGGAATATATAGAAAGGTTTTCAGTACTTCCGTGGAACTAAAATAAACCAATTATAAAATAATTGGTGTGTCAGCAGCAACCAATAGCATTGCACAGGGAAAGGCACTGTCTATATTGGTGCTAGATTGTGTAGTTGTACAGCACCGACCATGATTTCACCTCTTCTGCAACATGTCAGATGTGGAGCAGTACACTCGCGATAACATGTTAAAGTGTTGATGCATTGAAATTTGCAGATGACAACGGAAAGACACGAAATGAGCGGTGCGAGAACCAAATTAAAAACTCAGAGTACTTAAGAACACAATACGCTAGTAATAATACCTTGGACTCTCTTAGCCAACAAGCCCTCCGGGTCTTCCCATTCTCAATTATCCGTTTACTTGGTCTGAGTTAGCCATATTATTGGTAAGGGGAGGGGGAGCTATCTCCCAGCCTACAGATATTTGACCTTTACTTTCTCTGTTATCTTATAACTTCAATATGCCATGGATTTGCCATGGGTGCGGTTTTCAACACACTGCCAGCACGAGTCATTTCCCTCTAAGACCTGGTGTCAGGATAACCACTGACACGGGGTCGGAGGTCACCCTGTGCTCCTCCTTCCTTTCCATGACACTTGCGGGTTTTCCCAAGGTCTGGCCCGCCGGCATCCACGTGAGCCAACCTCGGCCTAGATCGACCCCCACAGGCGCCGAGGCACCTCGCCTCCTGTCCATTAATATGTCAATGAGATTTTCACTTTTAAAACCTTGATTTTTGGCCCCAAGGGCCAGACTCTAAAGAAGTCGACCAGCCCGCCTTCAAACAGGACCATTACTATCTGCCCTAATTAAGTCAATTATGAATGCTCATACCCCTTTCAGCCTATAAGACTTGGCATAGGGAACGCCCAGGTTACCCACGTTTGCTGACCCCCAACAGGAGAGTCGCCCAGCGGTACCACGAGGAGGTGTGGGACTCCATGGGTCAGTAGAGCCTATGGTCTTGCTCATATCTAGCCCTTTCCGTAACTATGAAGCAACTGGTCTCTGATACTAGGACTTGGCAGTAGCCCCGGAACTACATTGTCCAGTTGCGCTCAACGCAGGGCTGATCACAGTTTCACGTGAGCGAGGGGGAGATACTACGCCTTAGTCTCGGGCACTCCCATCGGGTGGGCAGGAACCGTTGGGCCACCATTGGCCCATTCAAGGGTCGGCTCCCGCTGTGCTAATCCAGCAACCACACAGTCGAGGAGCGATAGTCTTTCCCTTTCCAGGTCACGACATACCTACCGGGCATTTAGTCTCAAGGACTGCAGCCTTACGCCCATTACAGGACGGTTCCTCGACATCAGACTTAAAACTTCCAGGCGTAAATGACGACGATCACTGGCCCACGCCCTTCCAGTACCTTCCGTCAGAGAGGGAACTGCTCTATCCTAGGACCATCACAACTCCCGCCGGACGTCCTCGGAACTGCTCCTCACAACACCTTACGCNAGGGAACTGCTCTATCCTAGGACCATCACAACTCCCGCCGGACGTCCTCGGAACTGCTCCTCACAACACCTTACGCCCCTTCACACAGGCTGGCCCCCTGGCTTCCAGCGTCTGGCAACATGCGTAGAGTCAAAGTTACTCCCGCCAACTTATGAACACAGAGGTGAAATAAGCGCTTATACCGCCAACTCCAGCCGCACACGCCAAAATTAAATGGTGTCAATGGCCAGCGAAATGTCGTAACGCCGTTCGCCAGTCAGCGTATTGTAACTTACTCGCCAGCCGGCAGATCAGCCAATAGGGAACTTCGCAGCTTGCGGTAGCCAATGAGACACAAGGTCCGTTCTAGAGACTTCGTGGCCAATCAGAGGAAGGGTACGCTAACACCATAACATCATAGGAGCCGCTACGCCATTTCGTCTCTGTGTAATTTCCTATACTGTATAGTGTTTGAAATTATCAAAATGTAGTTGGGATTAAAACGGAGGATGCGGGTAATTTTTCTTAACCATTCTATGCTATATATTTATATAACGTAACAACAATTCACATAAAAACCAAATGTGTAATTTCTAAGTTATGTACCATTATTATTATTTTTAAAGTCCAAAATAATTCCTGTTCCTGAACGCTGAAAAATATACCACGGCGCAAAAAATAAAAGCAACTTTCCGGAAATGAAATTATTGTGTAATATTGAAAGATGAATCAAATGGGAGGGGATTTTCTTACCCAGTTGGGAGTGTAGATAGTGTTTCATTTCGCTGCTCTATGTCGTTTCCATTTGCTCCCTCCTCCCCCCCCCCAATCGCTTGAGCGTGCGGGGCGTGGTGTGTCAAGGGCATCACTGGTAACCCGAGAAAGTCACTCTGTAAAAACCGCGACCAGCCTCTAAGTAGACAGTCTAGAGTCTGGAGCCTTATACGGCTTTAAATGCCAGGTGTGTGTACCAGCGAAGCGTCGAACGGTGCGACGAGAGTGACCAGCGGGAGTGAAGTCTGCGGACTGCGAGCATCGGTACAGTGAAGAGTGAGACTGACGGGTGGGACTACTGAACTGGATGTGTGAGTTTAAGACATTTTGAATGTTGGTAATAGACAGATTGAATATGTGAAAATAATGAGTGAGGATTAAGTGACTGTAACCAATATACAGACATGATAATGACTTTACATAGAATTTATATTAACATTAAATATTGCCCTCGCAGATTATATCAAATGTTAATAGTGAGGATGGGTAATTTAATTCTGTAAATAATAGCTGTATGTAGTTTTATATCGTTGTAAAAACATTTATAAAAAAATTGGTTTAGTTCCTTTACGAACTTGAATTCACCCTTTTGGCGTCTTATAACAGAAGGAATGCAGAAGTAGACATTTCTACCACTCATTCGCCCCTCCCCCCTCATGCTCCTTCAGTTCGAACACAGGAATGTATGAGTGTAATAATGACAGTGTGGGGGCAGTGTATGCGCAGACGTTCCTTAGCCCCGTGTTGCTCGCGGCGTCGCTAATCCCTGCCAGTGTCGGCGAGGTGGCGATATCAGTTGTCACGGGCAGGGATATAAAGCTCCTGCGGCTTATGTAACACTGTATCACATCTGCTAGAGACGCAACACACAACTGCCTCACAGCGCAGCTCCTTGCTCAACCACTCGCCATGTCAAGTAAGTCACTTAACGCCATAATTCCCGATAATATTTTACTTCGTTATCTGAAAGAGATATGTATATATATAAGGACCACATAGATGTAATATTAGAGTCACATTAGTATAGTTTTCAAAATATAATATCATAAAAGTCGAAAATTTTGAAAAATGGATGTTCAAGTTCCTATGCTCCTAATTAACTCTGCCAACTAAATCACATGTCATGTAATCTATATCATATACACAATATATTAATTAAGTATCAATGATATTTAACAATCGGCACTGGGGTAATGGCATTGTGAGTCTCTTTTAAAAGAGGCATTCATGTTATTTCCAACAAATTTTTATTCGCCTGAGAGAAGCTAAAAATATATTAATATATATTATTTTCTGTCGGACGAATAAAAATGTTTTGGCAAAAATACCACTTACTATTTTAAAATATATTAAAGATCCCAGTACCCGAGTAGCCATTGTTAAGTATCCTTGAAACTTAACTAATACGTTGTTTGTATTATATAGATCACATGACATATGATTTAGTTGGCAAAGTTAATTAGGAGCTTAGAAACTTTGGCTTGCATATTCTGTAATTTTCGACTTTTCGGTACATTTTAGAAACTATAATCATTTGACTACAAATATTTACATTTGGGTGGTCATTGTATAAATCTCTTTCAGATAATGAAATAAAAAATTATCGTGAAGTATGGCCGTACGCCAGCCTCACATGATGCCCAATTCCGCAGCAGTTGTCACGCCAATTTTCTGCATGCGTTTCTGCTCTCGTGTGTGTGACAATTC
Source organism: Clitarchus hookeri (assembly GCA_002778355.1). Taxonomy (NCBI): domain Eukaryota; kingdom Metazoa; phylum Arthropoda; class Insecta; order Phasmatodea; family Phasmatidae; genus Clitarchus; species Clitarchus hookeri. The sequence goes on from NQII01001684.1 coordinate 430,242, forward strand.
GGCCCCCTCCGGAGGGGTCAGGCTCCGTGTACAGCAGTTCTCATATGCAGGGAATCATCATCACCATAATAGAAATTGTACTAAATATCTGCAACATTCGTGGCACAGTGGCTCAGCGACTAGAGCTCCCGCCTCTTACAAAGCGAGCCGGGTTCTACACCCGGAGGGGTCGCTCCCGGATTTTCGCACGTGGGAATCGTGTCGAACGATTACGCTGGTCAGCGGGTTTCCTCGGGGATCTCCAGTTTCCCCCGCCCTTGCATTCCGACGCTGCTCCATACTCACCTTGCACATGCAAAATGCAAAATGGTATCTCGGTATGGCTGAAAAATGCAATGAATTGCTGATACCTAATAAATATTTGCGCTCAATATAGCGATTTTTTTTTTTAATTTTATACGTGCATATTTGCCTGCATTACGTGTTGCGATTTAGTTTTAATTTTAATAAGTTAATACGTATATATTTGCCTGCATTACATTTTACGATTTTGTGGTTTTTTTTCTAAGTTTGTATTTTCGAAACGAGGATGACTCGTGATTTTGAAAGCCCGATGTCGCGGATTCGATGCGAGAGAAAATAGCGCAATCCCCTACCTCTTATAATGAACAGATGTAAGTATGTTTTATTCGCGACTGTCTATTCGATTCTTGTAAAATAGTAGTGTGGGCTTACATATTCTAGGTGGTGTACTAGCTAAAATAATACTAAAATTAATTTGTATTTAATTTGAGACGGCGGGAGTTGCAAAGGCAAACGGGAACAAGTAAGGACTCAGCCAAGAAACCATACCGTAATTCACCTGGGGTGATTTTTAAAAACGAAATTTGGGCCAGACGAGTCGAGAATCTAACCCGGGTCCACCTTCATATGGTTCTCCCAGGTGTTTGCTTGCGAGAGCAGATATCTGTGTTCATTATCCTATGAATAAAGTTGTGCGTTAGGGCAAAGTTCAATTCAACACATGGTGCAGCGCGGCTGGACGTGCGCACGAGCTCAGATTACGACTGCACGTGTCTCTCGTTTACTTCTGTAATGGGACTCGTATGTGCTTCTTTAAGTACGCTTAATAGTTTTTTAATGCGTCTGTCAATCTCGTCTGCAAAAAGGTATATTTCGGGCTCTTTGTATGTGCGTGTTTGTGTGTATGTTTAACGTATGAGCAAGCGGAGAATGTACCATTTTTTTCTTATTTCTTATTTTTACAGCATCACAAAGTATCTTTGATATCACCAGAATAAAAAAAAATTGTCTCATTTGATTTTTATAAAAAAAAACAAAGGCGGAGTTCGAGCCAGCATTTATTTACTAAACAATTTCTACATATAATTAATATTCTATCATTCTAAAGGGATTAAAATAACTTTAAAATCGCATGGCCTCCGTAATAAACTGTCTGCAATAAGCTCTATTATTTTCGTAATAGTGAAGTTTTTCCTTCTATGTCTCGATGAGGTTAAAGGGTGGTGAATGAGAACTGTATGCGCGTCTCTTTGCTGTAATTCGTATTGTGGTTTTAATCTGTATGGTGGACTAGTATCTCAGGAATAAAACTGTGTAATAATTGGCGTAATTCATAAAGAGTGAATGCTATTTACATATGCTGGATTAGAGGCCGCACATATACATACACATGCTCGCATATCACTCTTCATTCAGCTTAAGTAACGCAGCAGTGCGGTGTGACTCTGCTGGGGAGGACGGGGGTGTTTTACCGTGGATCAGATATATCTCAAAATCGGTAAACAAAATTACTGTATTTTCATACACTCGCATAACGCTCGCTCAATTATAACAGTTTTTTTTAATGATTTTCTACTTGTGGTGGGTGTACCTCTACGCTAGCGTCTTCNCCCCGGTTAAACTTACTATATGAACATTATTTGCGTGTATCAAGAGTTTTATATCCGGACACTGGGAGCTATAAATATCGCTGCACGCGGAGTAAGTAACCATACGGTTATTTTTCCCCGCTCCCTATATTTCCTAACGTACTGATTTTAAACTTGGGAGGAAATGTTTTTTGATGATGAGCGTCTATACCTTGGTGAGGGGGGATGCATGGGATCCTCACGGTGCATATTGCATACCGCGTGGGTAGCGAAGTGATTTTAACTCTGTTTTTTGGGTTTTTCGAGCCACGTTTACTTTATAGAAAGCTGCATAACGCATCTGCACACGGAACATAATTTTTTCCAACATAACATTTTAGCAAATGTTTTGTTGAAGGGGGGGGGGCATGCATGTTGTTTCGAGGGGAAGGGGCACTCTGTGATGATTTTTCGTTTATATTTACCCCGAAACACGCTCTTTGTATGCTTCTTTCTCGTGATGTATATTTCCAGTAAGATGTTTTACAGTATATTCGTTATCTTGCCTTTAGATTCGAATACCTTCCTTTCGTTGAATGGGTCACTTTTGCTAATCTGCATTCGAGATATATATTAAATTTTATTGGTGGTGTGTTTATGTGGAGAGCCAACAGCTATGTTTTACCCTATTCGAGCTAAACACGTACAAATAACTGTAATCGAATGCAGTTTAGGCCTCCACGAAACCATTGTCATTAAGTAATCCAGACCCTGAAACGATTCTTGGGAGTGCTGGTTGCTGGCACGATGGTGGATGATCATACTGAACCCTTGGGGTTTGGCAGGTGAAGGTCCCTACAGCTACGCAGGTTTTTGCATGCCTTTGCAAGTTAAAGTGCCATTCCATATTTAACACTCTTATATGTCGCTCGATCTGCATTATTCGAACATTCGTACTTTTCGTGTCTACGAATACATTTGGTGAATGCAAACGAAGTGTTACAGTAGCGTCACGGGCACTGAGGTAACGCCTTTGCAAATTAGGCAAGTGGTAAATATATCAATTTAAAAAACAAACAAGTTCTAGTACCGTATTATGTGAGGTTACATATTCCTCCAAAGACTAGCTGGCCCGAACTTATTCTCCAAATTTGAACAGATTTTTAATCTCGCGGGAATATATATGCGTATTAACGTGAACGCTTGATAATATCCTGCGATCTGATGGAATTAAATATCTGAACTTCTCAGTCAGAATGCTAAAAGACGAGGGGTGAGAGAGCGATCTGTCACCTCTGGCATCAGACGAGAAACTGTGCAGAGGGTCGGCATTGTTCCCATTATATACTTTCCCCACACCAGCACGCTCTGGCAGACAATTCTGAAAACAAGAGCGGTAGTGGTAAGGGAATATTCGAGGGTGAATAATTGTTCGGATTAAGGTGGTGTGGTGAGGGGTAACAGAATAAATACTAACTTTGAATGGTAATTTAACTAGTATTAAAACGAAAAACGTTTTTTATCGCTCTTAATTAAAGTTTTTAATATAAAAATGTATTGATGTAATAAATTATTTTGGTAGGTAAACCTCTGAATGGGAAAAAAAATTTTTATGGGATGAAAAATTACATGTTTTTTTATGTCTATGAAACAAATGCGAGTGCCGACAGCTCACTTTGCTACGGNCATATTTAACACTCTTATATGTCGCTCGATCTGCATTATTCGAACATTCGTACTTTTCGTGTCTACGAATACATTCGGTGAATGCAAACGAAGTGTTACAGTAGCGTCACGGGTACTGAGTTAACGCCTTTGCAAATTAGGCAAGTGGTAAATATATCAATTTAAAAAACAAACAAGTTCTAGTACCGTATTATGTGAGGTTACATATTCCTCCAAAGACTAGCTGGCCCGAACTTATACTCCAAATTTGAACAGATTTTTAATCTCGCGGGAATATATATGCGTATTAACGTGAACGCTTGATAATATCCTGCGATCTGATGGAATTAAATATCTGAACTTCTCAGTCAGAATGCTAAAAGACGAGGGGTGAGAGAGCGATCTGTCACCTCTGGCATCAGACGAGAAACTGTGCAGAGGGTCGGCATTGTTCCCATTATATACTTTCCCCACACCAGCACGCTCTGGCAGACAATTCTGAAAACAAGAGCGGTAGTGGTAAGGGAATATTCGAGGGTGAATAATTGTTCGGATTAAGGTGGTGTGGTGAGGGGTAACAGAATAAATACTAACTTTGAATGGTAATTTAACTAATATTAAAACGAAAAACGTTTTTTATCGCTCTTAATTAAAGTTTTTAATATAAAAATGTATTGATGTAATAAATTATTTTGGTAGGTAAACCTCTGAATAGGAAAAAAAAAATTTATGGGATGAAAAATTACATGTTTTTTTATGTCTATGAAACAAATGCGAGTGCCGACAGCTCACTTTGCTACGGAATCGACAAAATAAGCGGGTATGGGCATCTCGCCTCTCAGTGAAATCAAGAAATTAGCGCCACCTATGNGAATCGACAAAATAAGCGGGTATGGGCATCTCGCCTCTCAGTGAAATCAAGAAATTAGCGCCACCTATGTGTTGAAAATAGAATCCAATATGAAAGGCGTCGACAGTACCACGTATAAGTTAAAAACGTACACAAAAATTATGGTTTCTGGCTGGTGGCTAAATAGGCAGCTCGCCTGGTGACTAAATCGGTATTTGGTACACTAGCGCCACCTAGGTGTTGAAAATATAAACAAATGTCAAACGAAAAACAAGATGGGGTGTTGAGCATAGGTAAGAGAGAACGTCAGCTCGTCTGGTGTCTAAATTGAGCAGTTAGCACTGCCTGGTGGGTATTTTGGTAATTAATACACTATCGCCAACTAGGTGCAGGAAAAATTTAAACATATGAAATCCAAGATGGCCATATCCAGCAATGTATAATCAAATGACAAACGAAAAACCCACCGAGATGGTTGCATACGACGGAATGGGCAATGGCCTGGAACTAGAGGGGGTGGGGCAGTTGGGCAATTAAATATATTGGAAGGGGGTGGTGGGGATGGAGACCTGCCGACTAAACAGCCAACAGCAATTGTGAGGGTCAGTCGTCTGTTGGATAGGTGTTTGGGGGGGGGGGAGACAACCGGAATTGCATGTTTTTGAAATAATTTCTTTAATAAAAATTTTTTATAATTTTAATAATAAATTTTTACTTTTTATTATAAAAAATGTTTTTTTTTTTTATTAATTTTTGGATTTTTGAAATATTTTTATTTCTCATGGATAAAGGTCACCGGAGTAAGTATCAAAGGTCAACGTCAAGGTCACATGGATACAATATGGCCACCGGCCGACCGAAATGACAGAGCACGAACAGCTCCGACGCGACGTTCCAGTCCCAGGTCCCGGTGTGGAAGAAAGTCCCCATAATCCCTCTACATCGCCGCTGGTCGACGGTTTTTTTCGGAGGTCCCCCATTTACCCCGTTCTTGCATTCCGGCACTGTTCTGTACTCACCTCGCTTCGCCCTCATCAGCTCTCCAGACTTAGCTGTTAAGACCCGCTAAAATCTCTCCACTCCACGAAAGTGTAGCGTGTGCGTAATGATTATCCCTAGAGACGCGGAAATTTCGCGATTTCATTTGAGGACAAGCTAGACTTCAAACACGTGTACATTTGAATTTCTGTCTCAACTGGACACGCCCTAAACTTATTTTAACCAATAAACGACCTGCAGGAAAACAAGGACCGAATACTGTTCTACCTGGTGTGGGGTTAACTGGGGCATCAGCCAAATAACAACTAACTGAGGCTCTAGTACACACAAAGAATTATGAAATCCAGCTTGTTGCCAAATGAATCCGCGAAATTTCCGGGACTCTAATGATTCCGTATCGTATCTTCATATACTTCTACGAAGTGCTGACTGGGATTCTCAAAGTAGTACTCAAGAGCATTGGGGGAAATGNGACTGGGATTCTCAAAGTAGTACTCAAGAGCATTGGGGGAAATGGTTTTGTTTCTTGACGTCGTATGCAACCTATTCAGACCCAGTGTACACATCTGTGTACATTACGCATGCGTAAGTAATTTTTAGTATGTACCGCACACTGCGAAGCTCAATGAACAAATATATATACCTGTGGGTAAATGATTCGCAAACCCTCTTACTGGTTTCAAAATGCATTTACAATGAAAATGTTACGTTTTCTATTAAACCGTACAGATGTCTGCACTTATATGATGAATTACTCCGGTCATTTATCCGGAAATCAAATTTGTAAAACCCCTCCCTCCGGGGCATATGGCCGGGAGCGAAAGGAGATAGGGAGAGAGGTGGGAATCCCTCCCTGTCTGGAAAGTGATCGGCCGCTCACTCCAGAGTTCTCATTCTGATGCTTATAAAACTAAAAGTAACCCGTTGTCGCCAGTTTTGAACATTTCAGTTTCAACCCATCAGTAGGGCGACCGGTTTTTCGCGAAAAGATTTCCGCACATGCTAGACTCCAATTCCATGCGGTAACAGCAGTAGTCTTTTGCTTATTGGTGGCGTGTCTCTGCGAAACGACAATTTCTTACTTGACTGACCAATCTGAGTTGGGCCACTCCGATACTTTACGTCTGTGATTCGCGGGCAGACACCTGAGACGCGCGGGAGTTAAAGTCGCCCAACCGCGATATTAGTTCTGNGAGACGCGCGGGAGTTAAAGTCGCCCAACCGCGATATTAGTTCTGAACTAACGTGTTTTGGAGTACAGCGAGTCGTGGAATGTTTTCGCGACAAACAGGTGGCCGTACTCATCAGTACATCATCCAGTATGTATTCATGAATGTATAGCATTCTGTATAATACTTTACATTTATGGCTTCTTTGTGTTCTGATTCCTTTCTGCGTATACTGCAACGGCCTATGCAGCAATTACAAAAACCNTTACATTTATGGCTTCTTTGTGTTCTGATTCCTTTCTGCGTATACTGCAACGGCCTATGCAGCAATTACAAAAACCTGGACACAACGTCTGAATGGGTTAGAAAATACAATTTTTTTTTTCATGATACGAACGTAATAGTATATATGCCAGTAATCGCATACTGTAAATTGATTGGCAGGAAATATTTCCCAAAGTTTATTTCAAAATAGTATTTTGGATCCGGTAACCCTGTCCCAGGTTCACGATGTATTTTATCTAGGGGCAGTGATATTTCGCGAAAAGATTTCGAGACNGATCCGGTAACCCTGTCCCAGGTTCACGATGTATTTTATCTAGGGGCAGTGATATTTCGCGAAAAGATTTCGAGAAAAGATACAGTCCAAAGCACTGTAGGGTCGTCCAGCTTCCTTGATTGGCTAAAAAATGTTCTGGCCCGTGTTAACCGTTTGCGCACGAATCACGAAGGTTCAGTGTCGGAGTTACTTAGTCCTGAGTGGCTTGGTCAAAGACGGACACGGCACCAGCAGCCAATGGAGGTTTAAACAACAGCTGAGGTGTGTATGTGGTATTTAAGTCTACTGTGTGCTCCGATTTTTACGCAAAAAGTCGCTGACTTTAATTTTATCCGATAACACTACGTGAGTTAGTGGCAAATCTAAAATTAGCCTTACTGGCACGGCCAGTGCAACATCACGTATTGACACAGCTTTTCCTTCATTGACAGACTGACTGATGGCGGGATTACTGTGACTGACAAGGTGCAATCTCAGAATTAGCTTACATAAGTAGAAAATATTAGATAACATTACCTAGAATGTTTTCTTCCACAGCACACGATATCATTAGTTTGCCTTCGAAGATACAATTATTTTTAGTCGAAATCTGCGAATTTATGCCCGTGCTTTTTTCCATACTTACCGCTAAAGAATTTATTTTAGGTATTGCAATAGAGGAAATGTATGGTCTAAAAAGTTCTGGCGAATTTCTTACACCAACTGACACTTTGGAACGTGTGTNTCGATTCTCGAAAAAAGGATATCGTTCTTTTTCAGTATCTCGACAGTCTAAACAGATCGAACGGTAGTCTGATACTATAGCAGCTACACGTTTGTTCACGCTTAACATCTTAACTTACGCATTTATTTTTCATTTTAGTTATTGCAATAGAGGAAATGTATGGTCTAAAAAGTTCTGGCGAATTTCTTACACCAACTGACACTTTGGAACGTGTGTAAATGGTCTCAGTCAATCCACGGTAAAAGAATCAACCAATTTCGAAATAGGTNGTAAATGGTCTCAGTCAATCCACGGTAAAAGAATCAACCAATTTCGAAATAGGTGGTGTGTCAGCAGCAACTAATAGCATCATTTCCAGTGGCAGATGCGATGTCTGTAATGGCGTTAGCTTCTTAACTTTGCACAGCAATGTCCATGATTTCACAAATTCTGCAACGTGTTAGACATGGACGAATACAGCCGGGATCATATGTTAATCCGTATAGTCGCCATGTCGATGATTTTGGACACGTTGCACATGAGTAATATTTATTTCCGGTGCTGTACAGAGCAAGGCATCAGTTCCTAGTTTTCCTTGTTACTAATCTGGTTTGTGGAATCGTCTGCACATCTCTGACTTGAAAGGTCAATGCCAATATCACCGAGCAAGCAGCACGTAGTTCACTGGTTGCAAGTCAAGTTCTGAACAATAGTACAGTGCATACGAAAACGTTACGTGATTGCAGCACTTGAACTCAGAAAATCATGTGTTACCGATGTTAAGGAGTTAAATGAACACATTTAGAAGTCCTATTCGGTTTCTCAGTCATTCCCCTTGTATATGGGGGTCGCGGTGGTGTAGTGGTCAGAATACTCGCCTCCCGCCTAGGTGAACCGGGCTCGATTCCCGGCGGGGTCACTCCCGAATTTTCGCATAGGGGAATCATGCCGGACGATGGTGTTAGTCAGCGGGTTTTCTCTGGAAACTCCCGTTTCTCGCGTTCTTGCATTCCGGCGCCTCTCCATACCCACCTCACTCTACCCTCATCCGCTCTTAAGACCCAAATGTTAAGATCCAGCCAAATTGCTCCATTCCACTTAAGTCATGTTCGGTTTCTCCTTTATTCCGGTTGTACATCTTTTGTTTCGTCGAAATGCGTTCAGTAGTTTTCATTTTAAGTTCACATAACCTCACTTCCAGTGCCCGCGCAAGATAAACAGACAATTTGCTGGTATAGGCCACAGAATAAATAGGACTCAGATGCAAAACAGCGTGGCGGTTCCTTTTATGTGGACGTGCCCATTTTCTGACTGGTTAGGCGGGGCTCTGATAAATGGCCCTGTGGCTGACTGGTTACTGCGTGGTGTGAAAGGCTCCCTATTGGCTGGGCAGCCGGCGTGCGAGCAGGTTACCAGGCGTTGATTGGCGAACAGCCTCCCGACAAGTCGCTGGCCAGTGACGCCTTGTTACTGACGTCTGCGGCTGGAGTTCGCCGTGTGAGCGTTTCGTTTCCCCGCGGACTAAGCGTTTAGGAGTGTTAACTCCGACCTCCTGCCCCTGTGTAAACGANCGTGTGAGCGTTTCGTTTCCCCGCGGACTAAGCGTTTAGGAGTGTTAACTCCGACCTCCTGCCCCTGTGTAAACGAAGGTACATTAGGAAACCGCAATGGAAACAGTCGCAGAGGGACAAAAAACAAACTAAACTCACTAAAAGTAAAACCGCTCCACTTCTCTCGGATCATGGGGTGAACTCTGGCCCTTGTTGACTCGTCTGGATGACCGGCAGAGTCTCATATGGGCGGAAAGATCCTCACTGAGAGTGGTGGACACTGAGCATAGAGGCGTAGCCGTATTCCCTGAGTCGCAGGACCGGGTGCTCACGGAACTTGTTGGACTGGACTGGACCACTAGACTGGGCCGTCCTGGCGGGGAAGTGGTTCCTGGGAGAGCGCTGAAAGGGAGAGGATAATTTTATCTAAACATTCCAGCAATAATAAAAAAAAGTTACGTAACTATGGCATAAAAAGCGCTCAAGCGAATAGTCCCCTGCCCTCACCCAAAGATTCCCAAGCCCAAGAAATAATCGTATTCTCTAAATTGTTAACCCATCTTCCCAATTCTAATATGTAGTAAAGGATCACTTTGTAGTGGTTTTCCATTATCTTTTTAATTAATTTTCTTTTATGGTAAATATTAAATTTTAAACTATAAAAATTGCTATTGATACTAAATATAATAATACAAATATATTTAAAAAATTATTAAATTCAAAACATGAAAAGCTAAATTATTATTANGGGAAGTGGTTCCTGGGAGAGCGCTGAAAGGGAGAGGATAATTTTATCTAAACATTCCAGCAATAATAAAAAAAAAGTTACGTAACTATGGCATAAAAAGCGCTCAAGCGAATAGTCCCCTGCCCTCACCCAAAGATTCCCAAGCCCAAGAAATAATCGTATCCTCTAAATTGTTAACCCATCTTCCCAATTCTAATATGTAGTAAAGGATCACTTTGTAGTGGTTTTCCATTATCTTTTTAATTAATTTTCTTTTATGGTAAATATTAAATTTTAAACTATAAAAATTGCTGTTGATACTAAATATAATAATACAAATATATTTAAAAAATTATTAAATTCAAAACATGAAAAGCTAAATTATTATTANTTGATACTAAATATAATAATACAAATATATTTAAAAAATTATTAAATTCAAAACATGAAAAGCTAAATTATTATTATACTTTCCCTTGGACACCTAAAAAAATTTTTTTTTCATAATATGACAATTATTGGTATTGATGTCAAACGAACAATATCAATACATCAATATAAGATAAATAACTGTGCACAGCACCTCAACAATATATAATGAAATAACAACGCAAACACAACTACATTACAACATCAATATTAACAACACAACACTGACACCAATACAACGTAACACGGGCACCTCAAACGAACAACACCAGCCCTCTGTCTCCACTTAGGGAAGACATTAGGGTAGGATAAGGTTCCCAAGGGAAGGAGATAGAAGAACCAATGTTAACATTAGACTTTTATTTTATAAATCTACGTAGTTTTCTCTTTTAAAATATAACAAAATTTAACTTTTAGCCTTCTGTAGTTTTAAATAATATCATAACAAAAATGTTCATATTTCGCCAAATGTTATGTTTCGACCAATATTAATTAAAAATTTTGTTTTAATTTTCATAACTGCGACCAGTGGCCTTCATCCGGGGACTGGTGACATTTTAATCTGTTCTGTTCTGTAGCGATAAGTATTCTGTGTTTCGGGATCAGGGAATGGGGCCTAGATCCTCCGGATGACGGGCAAGCACAGGACTAGNAGCGATAAGTATTCTGTGTTTCGGGATCAGGGAATGGGGCCTAGATCCTCCGGATGACGGGCAAGCACAGGACTAGTTCACCTCGAAGGCGCCTTCTAGTGATGCAGAAAGACGTAGAGCTAGCTTCCCGAATATATTGCCAACAGTCAGTTATAACTAGGGTCGCCTGTTTCCCGCGAAAACATTTCAACACACGCTATATTCCAATACGCTACGGACATCCAAGCAGTCTTCTTTTGCTTATTGGCGGCGTGTCTCGGTGAGAAGAAGACATCTCCTTACTTTACCAGTCAATCAGAATTAGCTTACTCCGATACCCTACGTCCGTGATTCGTGGGCTGACGCCTAAGGCGTGTGCGAGTTAAATTCATCTAACCGCGGTACTGGTCCTGGACTAAAGTGTTTTAGAGTACAAATAGTCGTGGAATCTCTTCGCGAAAAACAGGTGGCCCTAATTATTACGTCAAATTATATGTAGAGATCTGGAAATCCCGTGGGTTAATTTTATGGCTAGACTAAGCGTGACAATTGTGTATACACTGACATTTGTTCAATGTCTGGTGCATTCATGATAAGCTCGTGGTCCTGGGTTCCAGGTTGCACGTGGTTAGCTCCACTCCATCTCTTTCTACACGTGTATTACTGGTTCGTAGACGTGTTATGAAACGAGTGGCATATTCACTGAAGTTAAATTCTAGTACTAATGTTTTAAAGTCAATGCTAGTTCCACTTGAAAACACGTCATTCCCGGGTATGTTGTTATATATAAGTGCATGATTGTGTTTTTTTATTTTGCAGAGGTTGATTTCAAATATATTTGGATTCTAATCAGTATGAACATTATGCACGAAACATTTCTTGAAGTTTTCCTTTTAAAGGTTTTGTTAGTTAGGGTGTATATCATTATATTTTATCTCCAACATGATTGGATTCCCATTAGGGTTTCTGTCCAAGTTACAGCACAAATGTTTTTGGCGTACATACATGAAACATTTTTTGGTGTCAAAGGCAAGTATCACTGCTGTTAAAAGCGTGTTTCGTTGCCAAATAATAACCAAATAATAACGAAGTGGATATCCTCGTCTTTTGACGCAAAAATTATCTTACCTAAATCTGCAGCAAACTAAGTAGTTTGGTCCAAAGGTCATCTGATGTAAAGTCATTTAACTAAGTCATCCGACCATGACCCAAGTCATCTGATGTAAAGTCCTTTGCCTGACATAGCCATTTGACCTTTACCATTGAGCTTTGAAGTCATTCCGCCTAAAAGCTGCACGTTGCATGCCCTAAATGTCACTTGGACCAAACGTATTTCGGCTTAAAAGTCTCTTGGCCTGAAAGTCACATTGCCAAGGTAGACTTGTCTTGCAGGCAAGCGGGTACAGGTAAGGTGTACGGCATTCACTGTGTTATGTGGAACACAGGTTTTTGCTGGAGGGAAGGCAGCTACGGCTCAGTGCCGGAAGGAGCGGTGAAGGCCGGCGTCGACAAGGATGGCTCCACCATCTTCATAGGGCGAGCCCTGCAGCAAGGAGACTTGCTGCCAGCCAAGATCATTCCCTCCAAGACCATGGCCTTCGTCAGCTGGGGCGGCGAGGAGATCGCCGTCACCGATTACGAGGTAACACCACTCACTCTCTACTCTCCGTCCCTCTTTACCCCTACTGTAAGTTGGTGGTCAGTAGAGTTGAGAGATTTGGGAGGCTTTTAACAACGAGGTCTTGAGAGTTGATGAGGTTGGAATGAGGTGCGAACGGAGCAGCACCGGAATGCAAGGCCGGGTAAACGGGAGAACCCCGAGAAAGCGAACACATTTCGTCTCTTGCTGCTCTTTCATAACTAAACGACAAGGCAGGTAAAAGCACATTTGTTTCTAATGGTTCAAGCTGATTGGTTCAAACTATAATCATGCTTACCTAAAACATAGGCCAAATATATCCCTAAGGGCCAAAGTATTGAATTTAAGGACAATTTTACATATTTTAAATTATTTACATAATGAACGTTTGTATAAATGGTGAACGCCTCCACCCATAGTACCAAGTAAATTGTATCGCTCTGGAGCAGATACCTCAGATATGGAGGTGATTTGGTCTTTATCGTATATGGACAATTCTATTGTACACTAACTGCTATTAAAATACCCTACCTACAAAGTTTAACTGGGTTTCAGATGTTACATAAATCGTTTATCATCGTGGTTTAAAAGTAAGGAGTACACAGAGAAGGTACAATGAATAAAATAAGGGAAGATGGAAAGTAGTTACAAGCGGTGACAATGTCACGGCTATTTGTCACTGCTACTTATGTGCCACTGTCACTGGATGTCACCGTTCCGGAAATGTTGTCACTAGTCCCATCTTTCGCACAAATCCGGGTTAATGTGAAGGACAGGCTAAACTTGACAGTACTGTATACAACACAGGCGTTTTCATTAGTTCATTGGCTAGTGCCTTCATGACCAGCACTTCATAATATGTACTAGGTTGTACGTGATTAGCTCCGTCTCTTCATGCACGGGTACTACTGATTCACTGTCCTGTGAGGTGTGTCAGGAAACGAGTGGCTCATTCATGAACGTAATCAGGCAGTGCAAGTGTCTGAAATATATTCTAGCACAACCTGAACTCGTGAAAATCCTGCGTCTCTAGCATATATATGATGTTGATAGTTACACTTTCTAGGTGTCTGGAAGAGAATCGCAGTCGTTCATTAACCTGTTCGTACCTGGTGTACACAATCGTGCACATAATGCAAACGTCATTTATGGCCGGAACTGTACCTTGCGAGGCTCAGTGCCGAATGATCTCCGTGGGTAACTGATTTGTAACGTCTGCTATACTGCTCTACGTTTAGAATGGTTTGTTCTCCTACAACCGGACACAAAGCCTGCAACACACTGGTTGTGATAAGCAAAGAAGTACTGGCTAGTGTTAATTACGGTTCGCATCTAAATATTTCAACATCTGAACCATATATTCAACCCTTTCAGACCCACTTTCATGTACGTTTTCAGGTGTCAAAAAAAAGTTTTAAGATGCGTACTATACTTAGTTGACACAATACTTGTTTAGTTGTCAAAGTCGATAAGCTGAAGGTAGAGACCTGAAAAATCCGCGAGTTCAATGACCTGCAGGCTAGAATCTATAACCTTATGTACAGATAAGCCGATATTAACTGCACATTGGTTGTCCGCCCACACCGAGAGGCGAAGATTGAGCCAGTCTTCTCCAGGAGGTGTCATACACCGCGTGGACCAATGGTTGACATTTTATTAACACATGTGTTTTGAATTCTAGCTTGTCCCGAAATGAATCCGCGAATTTTTCAGGTCTCTAACTGAAGGCTATAAGTTCTGCTACGGTTATATGAACCAATTAAGACCTAGACCAGTAAGACGGTTTTCGAGTAATTTACCCACAGGTAAGTTAATTGGTCTTTGAGCTCTGCAATGGGCAGTAAAGACCAAATATTTTCTAAATGTACGTAACGTACACAATTGTGTACGCTGGGTCTGAATGGGCTAAGTGGGTCTGCCAATGGCCCACAACTTATGTAGCACGTATCAGAGTCAGTTTTAGCCAATAGTTAGAGACAGGACCATATAGTGCATAGCAATAAAACCGAAATGACGGCCGGCCAGCTCCTGACTCCTACTTCCCCTTTCCCTTTGTCACCGACTTCCCTAAATCATTCTTCTTGCATATGTCGTTTTATTTTTAAAAACAACACGCCTACCTAAAATGTGATTATATATCATGTTACTTTATTTGAAAATAAATTCTCACTCTTGATCATGTGGATTTTAATGCCACTGATTGCAAGTTTTACGTGAATATGTATGTAAACATACATTTTTGTCAAACTGTATACAGCATTTACAAAAATTAGATATATAGCACTGAATTTATACATTTTTTAAACGAATTTGGTTAAAAATAAAACCATAAAATCTGGTTTGTTGCCGCCAATGGTAAAGGCTCGAAGGTTGTACAACCAGTATCCAGTATAGCGACCAAAGATGCGGACGACGCCAAATAAGTATTTGCCAGTAGCCAATGAAATCACGAAATGCACACAAGTAGGTGTAAGGCAGTGAAGTGTAGCATAATATAGGCTGTTTACGGTTATTTTTTTTATAAATAAACTTTCGTGTGTATTGTAACGTGCACAGTGAGTGGCATGCGTCTGTTAAGAGGGTAGTACTCCTTCCATCTTAGAATTTTTTTGCAAATCTTCTTAATTAAAATTTATGACAGTACAATAAATTTCATAACTTGACATGATTAAAAGGACTACTTAACAGAATGTTTGAAATTTGTACAATTTTCTCTTATGTCTATATTTTCCCTTGTGAAACTGAGATTATTAAATAACGAGGCAGTCATTGATAACGGATACGTGTGTGTCACAGATCATGTTAGAAAATAAATTTAGGTGTCGAAATAACTGTTAAGATGTTCCCTTCGCCTTGAAAAGCTTGGTTTTTGAATGCTTACTCTCAATATTAAGTTATGGAGAAGTATGCGTAAATAAAAGATAGCATAAATACTTTCCCCGTAACATATTGTCCTGAGTATACTCGTTCACGTCTGACATGTTGCAGAATGGGTGAAATCATGGTCGGTGCTCTACAAGTCCAGAAGCTGGCACCAATACAGACAGCGGCTTCCCTGGGCAATGCTGTTGTTGCTGCTGGCGCAACAACNTACAAGTCCAGAAGCTGGCACCAATACAGACAGCGGCTTCCCTGGGCAATGCTGTTGTTGCTGCTGGCGCAACAACTATTTAATAATTAATTAGTTGCGTCTTGTGACATGGGTGTACTAGAGCCCTATCCGTAGTTACCAAGTGTCAGGGGCTATAACAAATTTGTAACTACTTTCCGCACCAAAAACGTCTTCTGTTTCAACACCAGGAAAGAAAGGGTGATGTGCACGCTAAGGGCTTTTAGCTAGGGGCAGTGATATTTCGTGTAAAAATCGGAGCACACAGTAGACTTCAATACCGTATACACACCTCAGCTGTTGTTATACCTCCATTGGCTGCTGGTGCCGTGTCCGTCTTTGACCAAGCCACTCAGGACTAAGTAACTCCGACACTGAACCGTCGTGATTCGTGCGCAAACAGTTGACACGGGCCAGAACATTTTTTAGCCAATCAAAGAAGCTGGACGACTCTACAGTGCTTTGGACTGTATCATGTCTCGAAATCTTTTCGCGAGATATCACCGACCCTAGTCATAGCTGATAAAGGAAGAGGGAATATTTCCATGTCTTCTTGTTGAAGTAAAAGTGTTAGGTTAACATTTGTGAATACGGAAATGATTTCGTTTGCCTTCTGTTTTTAAATGCAAATAAGTGCAACAACAAACAACTTTGTAATATGTTTTGTTTTCTAATAATTACCCAGTGAATAAAGCGATCAGGCCCATAACAGTGGTTCACGGCAGGCTTTCAGAAGTGCTCAGTTGACCGTGAACAGGCAGCCCATGGTAGATAAGAAGGCGGACGTGTGTGTGTTGAGGTAGAGTGCGCATGTCGCAGGTGATGTGCGACGCGACGGTGGCCTGGCAGTCGAGCAGCAACGGCGAAGTGCCTGAAGGCGCTGTCGCCCTGGGCATGACGCAAGATGGTGAGAAGCTGTACGCCGGAAGAGTGATGCACGATGGTACTCTTACACCTGGCAAGGTGAGACACCTTCACTCACTCACTCACTCACTCTACAACCAGCACCTAGGCCTGGTNGTACTCTTACACCTGGCAAGGTGAGACACCTTCACTCACTCACTCACTCACTCTACAACCAGCACCTAGGCCTGGTCTGCAGTCACTTCGCACACTACACTGGAAACATTTGTTCGTACTTTTGCAAGCAAAATCCTTGGAAACCCAGTTGCCAAGAAAATCCTTTTTAGAACTACAAACAGTTATCTTTTAAAATATGTAAGCATATATCTGTAATATTACAAATGGTAGGCTTGTATTACAGCTTAGATTATTGAGAAGGGGGCATCAAATTATTTTTTATTTTCTATAAAACAATTGTGATGATTTAATGACATATTTTCTAAGAATTGTTTCCCTTTTCTCTAATTCACGAGAAAAAAAACCTACACCTTACCTACACGTGAACTATAACCCACGCCAAATGCATTAGTAAGCCACACCCTGGACCACAAGACCAACTTGACTTGCGAGCTTTACAATTTTTTTTGTGCTGAAAACAGCAGCATTCTGTACCTACAAAACATTACTGAAGTTATCCTCTTTAGAAGATTGAAGAACAAATAAATTTCATTTTAAGAGTTCTGAGTATATATGAAACATTAACAGTTATGAGTAATAGTATTAAATGTTTTTAAAATTTTCGTCGTTCGTTTTATTATGATTATTTGAGTTGTTTCAAATGCTTCACGTTATTCAAACATGCAATATATTTCTTTTTGAAAGCAACTTCGCCTTACATTACCCCTAGTTTTTGCACAAACATCTACATACGGTGTTACGTTGTTGAGTTTCCGCCATTTTGTTTGAGCTCGTGGATACGGGTCAGTATAGTACAAACATTTATTGAGGTCTATTACATACACGGCTCTTGTAGATTTACAAACAGGTAATTTTACAAGAGAAATGTTTGTACCGTTGCAAACAGTTTCAAAACTACAAACAATATCTCAGTAAAAATAAAAAAAACATTTTAGCAGTGTGCGGAGCTGCGGTGTGCCTCAAACTACAACCACCGCGTGACATTCGAAACACCTGCACTGTCTACAGGTCCTTTGAAAAACTGTGAGCACTGCTTACAGGATGTGTAGCATGTCACGTATGAAGTAAAAAACATTAGCAATTATTAGTAGAGACATTAAAAATTCGCGATTTCACTGACCTGCGAGATAGCCTTCACAGTCTCAAGCACAATCGTGCACATATCAACTGATCATTGGTTGCTTGCCGTCGCATTGCAGGGTAGTGATTGGGCCTACATTTTCTTGCGTGTTTGTTATTGCTAAAGAGTCGTAAACGTAAGAGATTTTGAATTCTAGCTAGTCCTGAAACGAAGACGCGAAATTTTAGGTATATAATTATTAGAGACACGGAAATTTCGCCGATTCATCTGAGGACAAGTTTAACTGCATTCACGTTTACATATATATATATATGCTTGTGCTTCCATTGAATCATGGTTTGTTAGACACGCCCCGGACGACTTTCAACCAGTAATGAACCTGCAAAGGAAAATAAGAACCAAATCCCGTGTAACCTGGTCTGGGTTTAACTGGAGCAACAGCCAATGAACTGCTAACTGATACTCGAATGGCTAAAG
>NQII01001685.1:0-128033 GCA_002778355.1 Clitarchus hookeri
AGTACAAAAAACAGCGCCACAGTGGTTTCTGTTTATTAACGTCTCATGAATATTAGCCCGAATAAAGAATATCTGATGCTACCTCCCACACCGGCTGAAAAATGAAGTAATACAGGCTAGTGGCCGATGTGGGGGTTCTAATCCTGCCCGAACGCGGCCTAGGCTAGCATTGCATGATACTTCTCGACTGCGCTGACCTGCCCTCACGGGCGACGTGAAGTAACTCCTCACGACTGACTAAGACTGAGACTGCCTCTGTAAGGGCGACAGCTAGATGCCTATATCCTACTGCCTATCCCCCCTCTCCTGTGATAACGGCCTGGCCACGGCATCTGCCAGCAGCGTCATCACGAACTGCACGTGTCCCGCGCTCAACACAACGTTATCATAATTGACTGCTCCGTACGCACTACTCCTGCGATAAGCGCCCGGCATCCGGCATCTGCCAGCAGCGTCATCTAAAACTGCACGTGCCCCGCGCTCAACACGACGTTATCGACTGCCGCGCCGTCAACATAAACTAACCTCGCCGTCCACAAAAACTTGTTGACATATTAAAACTGCGCCGAAGGAACTAAAACTGTTGATGTCGCCTGATCCACAGAAACTAACTAATCTACTTTATGCTGACGCTTTCAAAACTCCCAAGTTCGAAACGAAAACTGTAACCAGGACTCTTGATAAAAACGTAACCCGCAGACGTCCGCCCCTTAACCTACAAATGCACACGTCTGTCTGATAAACACGGGAAACGAGCCACCACGGCTTTACACTTGAAACACGATAAAAATAATACGAAGCTGTCCCAAAGCTTCACAAACACGAAAGAATTTTACACTTGAGTCCCGAAAAATTCAGAATATTGCGTCATTACAACTGGTAAATAAAAGTACAGAACAAGTACACCGGAACTTGACTTTATATAATATTTAATCGGCGTCCATTTTACAGTCTTGTGTTACTCCGTCTNAGAACAAGTACACCGGAACTTGACTTTATATAATATTTAATCGGCGTCCATTTTACAGTCTTGTGTTACTCCGTCTTGAGCTATTCGAGTGGTAAGTTATAGCCAAGTGGCAACTTAAAGCCGACTATAACTGTGCGCGTGCCACATTACAACGTGTCATCACAGCCACTGCTTGTTGTTTCAATCTGTTCAGTGTCATTTTGTAGAATCAAAAAGTGTAGGTTTGCTTTGGAAATATTCAGAACTGTTCTTTTTTTTGCTTGAGAAAAGTTTTAAAAGGAAATTTATTTGCTGTAGCACAAACATTATTTAAACGTTCACATACACCTGTTTTCATACTGAAAGTTATAAACATAACCAATGTCTTGGTATTTGAGTAAGCTGTTGAGAAGTGGAAACATCNCCTGTTTTCATACTGAAAGTTATAAACATAACCAATGTCTTGGTATTTGAGTAAGCTGTTGAGAAGTGGAAACATCAGAGAAAGAAAAGTTAAATTAATAAATATTTTTTCTACTCGAATACCATATTCACATTGATTTTTGTAATTGAGGTTTGTTTGATCCAAAGTTTGTGACATTGCGATCGCTCTCTGACCAAATAAAATATCAGCTCGACTAGTTCAGTAATTACAGAAAATAAAAATTAAGTTTGGGAAATAAGGCACCATTATGAAAAAAAGTGTAACAAATTGGAAACTTCCCATTGAGATTGTTTGCCAGTTATGTAGTTTTACACACATTACACAGTAGTGATACGAAACAGTTTACGAGGCAATGAGCCAAACAGACTTCGAGAACAGTGTCTCAAGATTTATTATATATTCATACCACAAAAAAAATTGAGAAATAATTTTACAAAGTCTGGAGGTGCGTTCCCTCTTGGCACCGTGTCAACCTTTTACACTGGTGGAAATCATTTTATACAGAATTGATTTGGCCTAAATGAGATGGAAAAAGAATGGTCACGGGTGCTGCCGGTGCGGGTTACATGGAATTTTACTCTGTGATGACCAGTTCACATCTCTGAGATGGCGGCAGTTCCCTTCAACTAAAGTCGCCACTGCTCACTCTCGTTAACCATATGCTGCTGCATAATGCCACCAAAATTACCCAATTGTGGCATTGCGTAATGCATACAGCACCAACCACAACAAAACACTCTATTGCATCTCTGAAACATTCCAGACACCTACCTGAACTCTGTCGCATCTACTTTCTCACGCTGACCAAACTGAACTATGCAATGAGTAATTTATAGATGAGGGTATAGCAGTTTTGTGCAATGTTTCTTTCCTTGTCTGCGTACTAGGATAGCAGTGAAGAAGACGACGATGACGAGGGCAGTGAGGAGGAGTCTCTACTGTCTTGGAGCACAGCGCTGGTTCAGTCGGCCATCTACGCAGTCACAGACATGGAGAGGTTCCAGCCCAAGAGGAAACGCCCTAAAGTGCTGCTCAAGGTGTACCGCTTGGTTGGTCTCAAGAAAACTACGCCAGAGGAGCTTTATGCTAGAAAGGTGATAGGTTCACTGTAACTATATTCATTTAGTCCAGGGCACATCAAAATTTCTTGCAAGATCATTCTTTTTTTTTTTGTGATTTTTAGCCCTGAAATAGAGGTAAGAAATAAGTATTTACAGTAATAACATCAGTCCCTTTGTGTGAAATGGCATTGGTGGTCTGTTACACAAATTGTTACTTCCAGTCCGTGGTATAATTCCGCCATATAATTAATTGTTAATGAAAATTAGATTTTCATCTCTGGATAAAACACATGTGTATACCTGAACTTGCAGTAAATGTATAAGAAATCGTTTCTGGAAATCTTCCCTGGCTGTATTTTTTCTGGGTGTACTACGTTTTTCTTCCTCTTAATATAATACAGTGGAACTTATCAAAATAGGGTACCAGGTTTTTTTTTTTTAGGGATGGGTTTTCTCAATACTCTATAGCAGTATCGATACCAAAACATTCTCAAGATACCTCAATACCATACTTTTCTCAATACCAAATTATAATTGTGTTCTCAGGTCATCTATCGCATAAAGAGAAAACTTCTGGACTTTAATACATATTTCACTTGGGCTGAGGGTGTTTCATGACATTTTAACTTAATTTTGCAGTACCTTGGAAATCTTCATAAAATTACATGGACACAAAGTAACTCGACTTTGTAACAAATTTTACATTACCTTACAATATTTAAATGTTTTAATAAAACTAACCACAAGTACATGGACACAAAATGATGACACAGGAGCAGATTTTACTTAACCTTGTAATATTTCAATGTTTCAAGGAAATCAACCTTGAAAGTACCAAAACAAGCTGACTTTGTTGTGGCTTTTACATGGTCTTGCAATATTTTAAATTTTTAGAATAGTAACTTAATAAAAGTTCATGAAAACAAAACAACTTTGCTACAAATTTTACTCTGTCTGTCAGTATTTTCATAATACTAACCATATGTACATGGACACAAAACAAATTGACCAAGAAAATTTGCTCATTTTACTATACATTGTTGTTGACACACACTGAAACTATATAAAAACCCACATTACACTCAAACAAAACAAACAGTGGATGGCATGTAACTAAAACATCCTTAACCAATGATAAACAATCAACACAGTCCCTTTCCATTCTATAAAATCTCTTACTCATGGTGAAAGCTGTAATCAGACTTTGAGGAAAATTAATGCTCAGTGCACACTAATTTTGCGATTTGGCAGTTTTTAAATTTTATTTTGTGGTTCCAAGGAAACTACTGCTGTGTTTGGTTACTAAAACATTGGATAACTGGGAGTGAATTGTATCACAAGCGCAGCAATCCGATGCTATTGTTCTCTTCCGTCCAGCGCTTGGCGTGAGGTGTGGCTTTACTTCCTGCTTTACACGTTTGGTGAGAGGGGAAGTGGTTGCCTAGCAACTAGTGCTGCATCTTTGCATCTCTCTCTCTCTCTTGATTGGTGGATGTCTGCTACCTTCCGGTATGCTGGGCTGTAGTTTGTCATGGCCAGAAGCAATGTCGTTTCCCCCCGTTTATACTTCTGGCGAGAGGGGAAGTGGTTGCCTAGCAACTAGTGCTGCATCTTTGCATCTCTCTCTCTCTCTCTTGATTGGTGGATGTCTGCTACCTTCCGGTATGCTGGGCTGTAGTTTGTCATGGCCAGAAGCAATGTCGTTTCCCCCCCTTTATACTTCTGGCGAGAGGGGAAGTGGTTGCCTAGCAACTAGTGCTGCATCTTTGCATCTCTCTCTCTCTCTCTTGATTGGTGGATGTCTGCTACCTTCCGGTATGCTGGGCTGTAGTTTGTCATGGCCAGAAGCAATGTCGTTTCCCCCCCTTTATACTTCTGGCGAGAGGGGAAGTGGTTGCCTAGCAACTAGTGCTGCATCTTTGCATCTCTCTCTCTCTCTCTTGATTGGTGGATGTCTGCTACCTTCCGGTATGCTGGGCTGTAGTTTGTCATGGCCAGAAGCAATGTCGTTTCCCCCCCTTTATACTTCTGGCGAGAGGGGAAGTGGTTGCCTAGCAACTAGTGCTGCATCTTTGCATCTCTCTCTCTCTCTCTTGATTGGTGGATGTCTGCTACCTTCCGGTATGCTGGGCTGTAGTTTGTCATGGCCAGAAGCAATGTCGTTTCCCCCCCTTTATACTTCTGGCGAGAGGGGAAGTGGTTGCCTAGCAACTAGTGCTGCATCTTTGCATCTCTCTCTCTCTCTCTTGATTGGTGGATGTCTGCTACCTTCCGGTATGCTGGGCTGTAGTTTGTCATGGCCAGAAGCAATGTCGTTTCCCCCCCTTTATACTTCTGGCGAGAGGGGAAGTGGTTGCCTAGCAACTAGTGCTGCATCTTTGCATCTCTCTCTCTCTCTCTTGATTGGTGGATGTCTGCTACCTTCCGGTATGCTGGGCTGTAGTTTGTCATGGCCAGAAGCAATGTCGTTTCCCCCCCTTTATACTTCTGGCGAGAGGGGAAGTGGTTGCCTAGCAACTAGTGCTGCATCTTTGCATCTCTCTCTCTCTCTCTTGATTGGTGGATGTCTGCTACCTTCCGGTATGCTGGGCTGTAGTTTGTCATGGCCAGAAGCAATGTCGTTTCCCCCCCTTTATACTTCTGGCGAGAGGGGAAGTGGTTGCCTAGCAACTAGTGCTGCATCTTTGCATCTCTCTCTCTCTCTCTTGATTGGTGGATGTCTGCTACCTTCCGGTATGCTGGGCTGTAGTTTGTCATGGCCAGAAGCAATGTCGTTTCCCCCCCTTTATACTTCTGGCGAGAGGGGAAGTGGTTGCCTAGCAACTAGTGCTGCATCTTTGCATCTCTCTCTCTCTCTCTTGATTGGTGGATGTCTGCTACCTTCCGGTATGCTGGGCTGTAGTTTGTCATGGCCAGAAGCAATGTCGTTTCCCCCCCTTTATACTTCTGGCGAGAGGGGAAGTGGTTGCCTAGCAACTAGTGCTGCATCTTTGCATCTCTCTCTCTCTCTCTTGATTGGTGGATGTCTGCTACCTTCCGGTATGCTGGGCTGTAGTTTGTCATGGCCAGAAGCAATGTCGTTTCCCCCCCTTTATACTTCTGGCGAGAGGGGAAGTGGTTGCCTAGCAACTAGTGCTGCATCTTTGCATCTCTCTCTCTCTCTCTTGATTGGTGGATGTCTGCTACCTTCCGGTATGCTGGGCTGTAGTTTGTCATGGCCAGAAGCAATGTCGTTTCCCCCCCTTTATACTTCTGGCGAGAGGGGAAGTGGTTGCCTAGCAACTAGTGCTGCATCTTTGTCTCTCTCTCTCTCTCTTGATTGGTGGATGTCTGCTACCTTCCGGTATGCTGGGCTGTAGTTTGTCATGGCCAGAAGCAATGTCGTTTCCCCCCCTTTATACTTCTGGTGAGAGGGGAAGTGGTTGCCTAGCAACTAGTGCTGCATCTTTGCATCTCTCTCTCTCTCTTGATTGGTGGATGTCTGCTACCTTCCGGTATGCTGGGCTGTAGTTTGTCATGGCCAGAAGCAATGTCGTTTCCCCCCCTTTATACTTCTGGCGAGAGGGGAAGTGGTTGCCTAGCAACTCAAACGAGCACCCCTTCTCCTTTTAGGTTTCTTTGTGAGGGAGGAGAGCTACAACTAGGGATGTAACAATTCCACTTTTCCTCGATTCTCGATCTTGATGCCGATACCACTCTCGATTCCAAAAATTGTGATTCTTTTAGTTACAGACAATTACTTTACAGAACTAAATACTCTTTAGGAGGGTGTGAAATTTAATTATTTAAACTAGGCTTATATTTGTAGTAGGCCTATTATAACATAAATAATATANGTTGCCTAGCAACTCAAACGAGCACCCCTTCTCCTTTTAGGTTTCTTTGTGAGGGAGGAGAGCTACAACTAGGGACGTAACAATTCCACTTTTCCTCGATTCTCGATCTTGATGCCGATGCCACTCTCGATTCTCGATTCCAAAAATTGTGATTCTTTTAGTTACAGACAATTACTTTACAGAACTAAGTACTGTTTAGGAGGGTGTGAAATTTAATTATTTAAACTAGGCTTATATTTGTAGTAGGCCTATTATAACATAAATAATATACGCTGGAACAGTGTGAGCATATTTGTATGAAATTCCAAAAAGTTCAAAAGAGGCANTATTATAACATAAATAATATACGCTGGAACAGTGTGAGCATATTTGTATGAAATTCCAAAAAGTTCAAAAGAGGCATATGAGATAACATTGAAAACATATATTTTTGTATATATTTTTTTGTCCACATAATTTATTCGATAATGTTTCCAAACAACCTGACTTGCCTTGATAAATGTTCACCAACACATGAAATTATAAAAATGTTTGCAAGAATAGCACAGTGAAAACACATTATGTTATACAACAAAAGGAATATTATTCGTCACACGCAACTGATGGACTGTAGATTGATAATACTCTAACAGGCTGGTGTTTACCATAAACAAAATATAGTTGGACGGGATTGGAGATTTTGAGCCAGAAAAATTTTGGGCAGGGTTGAAAATAAATTTTCCCACGAGATAAGGACAAGATTGGGAATGCATCATTAGTATGATAAAAAATGTCATGTTGTTTGCTGTGGAAAATTTAACACGATTAAAATTAAATTGCCACTAGTGAACTGTACAACGAATTTCAGCGAGAAAACGATTGACTGGCAGCAGCTGCACACGACTCAACTTACCGCCATGATGTTCACCACGAAACTGCTCTCTTCTTCCTGTAGCTCAGGACCGCTAACCCTTGAGACATCATTGACAATTGACGAACGCGCACAAAGTCAGATGCGCGGGAAATTTAAAATAGGTCCTGCACAAGTATTAAGAAATCAGTAAAAGAAACTACACAAAGTTCTGCTGTGAAATTACTACTGATGTAAAATTCTAACCAATCCATATTTACAAGGTCATCAGTCCAAACATACTGCCCACCTTGAAATGCCGAAATTTCAATAATCTTAGCACTGTTCGGGTAATGGGCACAATCTAACAATTGGACGCTTGAAGACTCCACTGGCCGTCCGCACTGTAGTGACACTCGCAATACCATCCCCTCCTGGATGAAGTTCTTCCACACGTGCAAGACACCACTGCAGAGGAGGTATTCAGTCGTCCTTGATCAACACTAGTTGATTGGGAGCGATGCTTGCTTTTGGCTTCTGCCACTTCAATCATTGCTGGAGAGTAACGCTGCTAGAAGTCTTGTTGCAGCCGCTCAATCAGCTGCCAGCGTTGAAGCCTGTAGAGGCTCACGTCCTCATGATTGGGTTTTGGCACAGCGACAAGGGGCTCAAGTGTCAGGAAGTGACATGGGGTAAGGGCGACAAAGTCATTGGGGTCTGACCTTAGAGGGCACAGGGGTCTCGAGTTCAGGACAGCTTCCACCTGCACGACGACAGTGTAAAACTCATCAAAGGTTAGGATTTGTTCCCCAGGTGGGTCTGGAAGGACTTGACCCCGGCCTCCCACAAGCCTCCAAAGTGAGGGGCAGCAGGTGGTTTGAAGTGCCAAGTCACTCCAAGGGGGTGTGAATTCATAGACAACCCTTTTCTGATGAGAGGATGATGTCAGAAGCTGCTGAAGTTCCATCTGGTAGTTGTGGGCCCCGACAAAGTTCGTCCCACAGTCGCTGTAGATCTCTGAAGACCTGCCTCGGCGAGAAACAAAACGTTTGTAGGCAGCCAAGTAAACGTCTGTGGATAGGTCACAGGTAACTTCGACATGGACTGCCTTGGTGGCACAACAGATGAATATGCATGTCCGACACTAATTTCGAGGTTGCTTGGAAATTGCTTGTGGGCAATTACAAGAACAAGCGACTTCTTCTTAATGTACATGTGGAGGCATTACTTCAGGCGCCTTCAGCTTCCTTTAAGACGTCTACCTCGTTGCGTCGACTGTTGAGTGTCATCACTGAGAATGTGTCTGCACTTAAGGCCCTTGATGTCCCAGTAGAAAAGTGGGACTTAGCNGACTGTTGAGTGTCATCACTGAGAATGTGTCTGCACTTAAGGCCCTTGATGTCCCAGTAGAAAAGTGGGACTTAGCGTTGTTACCAATAATGTGCAAGTGTTTAGTTGCTCATCTTCAAACACAGGGGGAGCTCACACTTGGTCATCTCGTTCCTTGAAAAGCACTGCCGTGCCCAGGAGAGACAGTACAGCAGCCACCACGACCTTTGAGGCACACCCTGTGATGCCCAAACCCTCACCTGCAGTGCATTGTAAATGTGATTAACCAGTAATGAGCACTATTTGCTCATTTTAGACATAAGGTTGCCAATGCACTAATTCGCTGTTCAATTTAAATTCAGTGAATAAGTCTAACCATTCTTCGGATGTAAATGTATACTGATTCCATTGCAGATACATTGTAATGCTAAACATTTTGTCTGTAATGTATATGNTTCTTCGGATGTAAATGTATACTGATTCCATTGCAGATACATTGTAATGCTAAACATTTTGTCTGTAATGTATATGTATTTTGTGGTTATCGATGCCCGTCGTCTTTCTCTTCTGTGCAGATTGATAATGAAGAATACGCAGATGCACTGGAACTGNTTGTGGTTATCGATGCCCGTCGTCTTTCTCTTCTGTGCAGATTGATAATGAAGAATACGCAGATGCACTGGAACTGGCTCGTGCATACAGTTTGGACTGCGACCTGGTGTACCAGCATCAGTGGCGAAACTCCAAGGTGTCAATATGTACAATCCATGATTTCTTGGTACGTTTACACATCTTTGCTGTTTCCTATTTACTCTAGAGTCTGAATTCCCAGTGTATCATTTGTGTTCATCACCATAAAGTTTTAATATAATACTGAAATTGATCCATTATTAGTTGTTTGTTTTACTTTATGTGGTGGAGCATTTTCAGAAAATATTAAATATAATGCCACCCACTTGTAATTATATATTCAGTAAATAAATACAGTATTGTGGCAAATGGTCAACATTTAACAATTGTGAAATAATATTGTTGTGTCTAACTAGCAATATTTAATTGATGATGCTTTTTACAGAGTAAAGTCACAAAGAGATCTTGGGTTCTGAAAGAGTGTATTGAGAGGGTTCCAGAATCATTGGAAGCCACAAGAGAACTTCTCCAGTATGGGTTACGTGTCACAAATCTTGAAACTCTTGTTGCCATAGGAGAAGGTTAGTCATTCGTATTATTTTAGCACTCTGAAATAAGTTGACTGTGTACATAGTTGCTGACTGTTCAGATACTACTTGTTAAAACTCCATTATATTTTTATTTTTCATGTTGAGAGTAGAGCTGAACCAATACAGATGTTTACAGATGCCGGTACAAGCAGATATAGCAGACTCTCTATTAGAGCTGTGCTGATTTAAATCGGTTTCTGCCTAATTTGCCAATGCTGACCAAATCAGTACTTCTGAGCATGTATGAACACAACATAACATTCTACTGATGTGACTGAGTTATTCTTCAGTATATGTATATAATTGATAAGTCTTGCTGTTTGGACTTGTAATTATGTAATTACTGTATTTTTGTGTGTACTAAACATTTTGGNATATAATTGATAAGTCTTGCTGTTTGGACTTGTAATTATGTAATTACTGTATTTTTGTGTGTACTAAACATTTTGGTATATCATTGATGTGCTCTCGTGTGTGCTGGACACATTCTTAAGTTGAACTTCCCGCCCTACCATCACTGAAATTACAGTTGGTAGCACTTCGTTCTGTGCTGTATGTCAAGAGTTGACAACCCTTGGCTGGCAGCAAGAAGCCAGTCAGTTGTTCGCGAACTATCATGGCGGTGAGTAGTGCTATCGGCTAGCCTCACTGCTAATAGGTGTTTTTGTATTTGCATCAATATATATTTGTTTGTTTACAGTTTAAAGTTTTCATTTGTTTCAACTAGGGATGGGTCGGTTCGATTCTTTGGTTCCAATTTATACTGGTTCTTGAGGTTTGACTCGGAACCGGTTTTAGGTTAACTACTACTCGGTTCTCGTTTCTACACAGCAATAAATTTAGTAATATTTTGAGATGATGATATACCGTATTTACTCGTGTATAGAACCCCCTTTTTTTCCCAAAATAAAGGAAAACATTTTTGGGGTGCGCACTATTCACGAAAAAAAATTTAAGGGAGGAGTGATAGTCGTAAACTGTTCAGTGATGTGTAGAGGGAAGTCTGTTATCTCATCTCTCGCTCTTACATCATCAATCCTCTCCCTTCTCTCTTTTTATCATTCAGCCCGCCCGCCCCATAAGCATCACTGCTAGCCGATCAATACATTACTCCAAGCCTTCTTTGTTTCTGTGTAAGACAGAGGATAGCCAACATAGATTGGGGGTAGAAGGGAAGAAGCAAGGTTTTTTTTGAGAGGTGTCACATTCCAGCACTGCAAAAAAAAAAAAAAGGAAACGGGGGAGGGGGGGGCACCCAGTCACCATGTAAAAGAAGCAAAATGAAAATGTAAGCCAGCCGCCCATCACAGTTGTTGACGTTCTTCTTTTAACGACCGTAGGTTACCGTTATCGCACAGCACACCACAATGTTTTGGCTTTTAGCACTGTGAGTTATTTAATTAAAGTATTTTGCAAACAAATCACAAACCACACATTAATGTAAAAAAATAATAATTTGTTACATATTTACTAACAAGGCGCCACAAATTGTTGGTGCAATTTTATTGAAAAAAAAAATTTTTCCCCTGGAATTTGTTGCAAAAATCATGGTGCGCGCTATACACGAGTAAATACGGTACTTAATACGAAACATTATGAATTAATATAGTTACTGCAAAACTCTGTTGTTACAAAGATAACTATAACTAGAAACTATTCAAAACAAACAAAAATTGTAGCTATGCCAAAACAATAATTAAATAGGTTAATTCACCTTTAACAAGCATTTTTTTCTCGGGGACTATACTTCCTCACAGCAAATTACTATTGCAGTAGAAAGCAAATGAATATTAATTTATTTAGCACCAATGTTTGCAAAAGTAGTTTTTAAGGACAGGCTCTTAATCAAATACAGTATTTGATTTCATATATTCTATTTGTTAAACGAGATAAAAACGTAAATATTCTCGTGGTGGCAAAGTCATAGATAAATATACACAGAGAAGATAATACTACACTCAGCATCGAGCGAAACAAATTGACTAACGTTTATGTATAGATTTTTAGCTTTGANACAGAGAAGATAATACTACACTCAGCATCGAGCGAAACAAATTGACTAACGTTTATGTATAGATTTTTAGCTTTGAATCGTTCTAATTGTTCTAAATTTAATACATGTTTATCAATATACAAACTTATCTTCAACTTTTTATTGTTAAATTCTTCTATAGGTTAAATACACCATTTAATGAATTTTACCTGCATTGATATAATGAAGTTGCAAGCAAAAGGCAAGTATTCAAAATAGAACCGAATACTGGAACCAATATTTAAATTGTAGAATCGGTACTGTAACCGGAACCAATATTTTTGGTTATTCGACCCATCCCTAGCTTCAACACTTGCCTTTGTGGACATTTAAAGTTTTCGAGTATAATGAAGTTTCACCAGTAGTACACTGCATCTAGGAAACGAAAGCATCGGCAGAAAGATAATGAATGACCTTCTACCATTTTTTCAAGGAAAGTTTGTAGTTTTTGTCCCAAACTCCAACCAACCTGCTGTGAGATAACAATCTACCAGAGATATTGATGAGGGTCAGTGTCTAGGGTGGAAGGGAAAAAGTAGACTGTTTTCCAAATTTTTTTGAGTATTTATTAAAGTTATAAAATGGCTTCCCACAGGTTATTAAGATTATAAAGTTCTATATATATATGTAAACTTTGACACGTGGAACGCACTGAAAATTATGTAAACACAACTTCGCCTCATCGTCATGTGTCACCTCAGATTTGTTTGAACCCGGAAACGACTTGCTATCAGAGTCTACCAGCATGCCCCTAGATGCGGTGGCACCCACGGACACGTCAGCCAAATTCGTTTCACCTTTATATCAGACATCACGCCATTCCCCTCACGTGTGATAGAAGCCAGCCAACCGGCCCAGCTAAGCGCCTGAGCTCGCGCATCCGATGCAACCCCGCATGACAGAGATGTCTGCTTTTGCCACAGACAGAGAGGTAACACCCAAGAGCGCAACTTCACCCACGGGAGGAGGAGTGCACCCCCGCACCACAGAGAGCCCGTGGGCAGGTGGAATATAAGTCTGTGCAACGCCACAGAACGGCAGTTCATTCTCAGCAGCTCGATCCACCACCTAGTGTGCTGGAGCTCTCTGCCAACTCCAATGTCTTCGTAACCTACCCGAAGCTCTTCAAGACGTCCACCAGCAACCCCTGAAGAAATCGTCAACCCCCTTCAACACGCACTACCCTTCTAGTAGTGCCACCAGAGTCCCTTCTAGACAACAGCATAGGGTCAGTTAGAACTATAACTACCTAGCCGCATCTGCTCTTGTCTAGTTTAGACCCAGGTCTCCTTCACCTGGTATTCGTAGTCTACTTCCGTTTCAGTTTCTGGTTAGTTAGTAGTTAGGAGGTGGTACGGGCCACCGTGTCTATTCCTCACGGAATAAACATTTCTATCTAAACTCCGAGTACTGATTCTAGGGTGACTGTCTTGTATCCATTGTAGACATCAGTCCACCAGGGAAAAGCAGGAGACCACATCATTTACAAACCCACTTGTTGAACCTAGAGTAGGAATGCGGGCTCCCTTAACTGGGCGCATGTACGTCTCAAACACATCCATTAGACGGCCACCCATACTGTGCACCTGGTGTGTAGTAGGGTAGAGCCACAACTACTAGAGACTCAATCCACAAGGTTGCTAGTCAACCAACCTAGCCAATTCACTCCATCCACCTCCCTGAACTGTCACCAGAAGGAGTGATAGACTGGTTCTGGAGGTCTGCCCATCTTTAGACCACACCCACGTCACAGTTGGACATCCAGGGTAAATCCACCGCGNAGACTGGTTCTGGAGGTCTGCCCATCTTTAGACCACACCCACGTCACAGTTGGACATCCAGGGTAAATCCACCGCGTTGAACTGTCGCCGGTTGGAGTAATCGGATATGACTTTGGTTGGCTCGGCCTCTCCGTGTCTATACACCTAGCTAAGGATCATCGTCGCCTGCTCTTTCTTCATGGGGTCGACTATATTATCTACCTTTATGCCATACACCCATAGGAGTGGTGCGAAGTNGACTGGTTCTGGAGGTCTGCCCATCTTTAGACCACACCCACGTCACAGTTGGACATCCAGGGTAAATCCACCGCGCTGAACTGTCGCCGGTTGTAGTAATCGGATATGACTTTGGTTGGCTCGGCCTCTCCGTGTCTATACACCTAGCTAAGGATCATTGTCGCCTGCTCTTTCTTCATGGGGTCGACTATATTATCTACCTTTATGCCATACACCCATAGGAGTGGTGCGAAGTNGTCGCCTGCTCTTTCTTCATGGGGTCGACTATATTATCTACCTTTATGCCATACACCCATAGGAGTGGTGCGAAGTGGCAAGCTAGGAAGGCAGCTACTGCCTCCGAATACAATGGGAACTGTAATGCAGCCCCAGCTGCACTTTGCAGGGTAACCCCCCGGGAACGAGCTCAACCTGCCCAGCCCCCTCCCCCTCCTTATTTCAGCTCCCAGCCGCATCCGGTATTCAGAGACTTCCGTTAGGAACGTCATGTGCCACTGGGGATAGCAAACTCGTGGTTCCGGAGTACCAGGACCAGCAGCCCTCCGCTGGCACCCTTCAGCACCGCCAGCCGCAGTACCACCTCCGCCCAAGGACTGGGCACGAGTTCTTGCCGACCTCAGCAGCAACAGCGGCCGAGTCAGGTGCTACCCCAGGCCACGTCCAATACAGGTAAACCAGTGGTGGTGTGCCAGCCAGTAATACAGACAGCCAAGCCCACAGCCGACTTTTTGCCGTGCCATCAAGCCACGCACCCTAACTTATATACCGACTGAGGTCCGGTTAGCAGCCAGTAAAGTAAGCCAAGCATACCACCCATGTCTCTGACCGACACGCACAACCTTGCCCAACCGTGACGTCGTCGTCAGTCACCCGATGTCACGCATCAACTTGGCACACAGACCCATCCTTGAGATGGCAGAGCGAGTTGAAAGTTTAGAATGCAATGCAGGAAAGACAATAATGGGACTTCAAATGTGGCAACCGGTATTTAAACAATACAGTACTCTCCCCATTAAAAAAATAATCCTTACAATACAAATGCAGAACCTAATGTTAACTTTTGCTAAAACAAGTAAAACACATAATTGGCTAACTGCTGCATCTCCCTGTTATGGAATACAGTTACTGTATTGGGAACAAAAGAGTTTGTATAGTTTTATTGAGAAGACCAGTGTGTTGTCCCTTTGGCGTAATTTCCAAGACTTGGTTGAACTTTGTTTGTACGTATTAGGTGGAGGGCTTCAGAAAAGTTGGAAGTAACTGTGAATGGACTAAAAATCATGAAACCCAAACAGATGTGTCAAAAATGTAGTGTTTAACAATATGGTTATCGTGTTTCAGTTGTTTGGAACTGAAACTTACTTTGTAAACAATTAAAGAAAAGAAACCAATTTAATTTTTATTCTTTGCTGTTCTAGGAAGTGATGATGGTCACTTTGTGAAAGCTGATGACACTTCTGAACAACCTGATGTTCNTTATTCTTTGCTGTTCTAGGAAGTGATGATGGTCACTTTGTGAAAGCTGATGACACTTCTGAACAACCTGATGTTCGAAAGAAGGCAGAGAGCAACATTTTAAGAAAGGTATACCTTGGGTCCTCGTGGAAAAGGATCATGAGGCTTGTGGTTACNAGAAGGCAGAGAGCAACATTTTAAGAAAGGTATACCTTGGGTCCTCGTGGAAAAGGATCATGAGGCTTGTGGTTACTGAAAATCTTGGATATCTTCTGTAATCTTTGCTTACTGCGTGATAGTATGATAAATTTGGAAACTCACTCTGAGGTCCTTTCTGTATTTGTGTGTGTGTATAACTTGAGAATAGCACGTTTAAAAATAGACTACGATTTTGCACGGGGAAAACGGACACGGCCATGTTGATGAGTGCGTGATGTCACAGTATATGTTGTTGTTCTTGGTTGTTTACATACAGGTGCCCGAGTGGGTTATGTGTGCGTTTGAAATTTTTATTATATTTGGTGGTTTGGGGGTATTTTAATGTTATTGCTGCATCACCAAACACCAGAAAGTTTTTCATAG
Organism: Clitarchus hookeri; assembly: GCA_002778355.1. Lineage (NCBI taxonomy): Eukaryota > Metazoa > Arthropoda > Insecta > Phasmatodea > Phasmatidae > Clitarchus > Clitarchus hookeri. The sequence continues at coordinate 15,757 of NQII01001685.1, forward strand.
TTCCATTGTCAAAAAATACTACGAAGTGTACCCCTGACTAAATGCCTGCAAATCTAAAAACCTAATTTCTATGTAAGTAAGACCTGCATCCCTGGTTTTCAAATTTGTTTCTCAGAAAAAATATATATATATATCNACCTAATTTCTATGTAAGTAAGACCTGCATCCCTGGTTTTCAAATTTGTTTCTCAGAAAAAATATATATATATATATCTGTGGTACATGAGTAAATATAGTAGATTTGGGTGTTGTGCACTGTGTGTTATATGCTATTCATTGTAAAGTGAGCACTTTTGAAACCCCTCTCATTTGGAATAATAGTCAATAAATATATTTTATTTTAGCCTTAGACGTTAACTTCAGAGTGCAGTGAAATATACACAATGTGTTTATTACTTACATGGCAATATTTTTTTTTAAAAAAGTGGTTCATGGATAAAAAATGGCTAAAAGGTAAAAGTAACTAGCACCTCAAAAGTGCTCACTTAACCGTGGACAGTCTATACTAACAGTTACTTATAATTACTGTTTTTATAGCCTATTTATTTTGCCTGTACAATTATTTTTTCTCCCGAATTTTCCTTTGCAGAACACAGTTGTAAGCTTAATTTTAAGTGTCAATATTTTACTCTACAAAAAGGTGTCCTCTCCTCCCCCCTCCCACCAATGATTTTACAGCATAAACACTGCAATCTACATATCCCTCCTCACTATCACATTTCATGGTATATACTGCAAATTACGTGAAGCCCCACTAAAATTCGTAATAAGTGTGATCAGTAATAACCATATATAACATTTGCAAGTATTATTTTCCCGATTTTCGTACAGAGAGACTTGTTAAACATTTATTAAAATAGCCTACGTAGAAATCCTGTTAAAATATTTACCCTACTAATTTTTGGACAAGTTCAGATAAAAGTACGTACAGTATAACATTATTCTTGAAGACTACATATTGCTTGAAAGTCCTAATACATAATCTTTTTAATGGTGGCTGATAAGCATGTACTGGCTGTAATACATATGTTGTTATCTGTGGCCTGTTAATTTGAACATTCCCATTTCTTGCCTATTATGTTAATATTCTGAAACTATATGCTGTGCTTGAGTGTATTTTTCTCTCCTTGCTGGAGTTATCATTAGGTATAAGGCAGCTTGTGGTTAAGTAAGTGATTTTGAAAGGAGTTCTTTATTTGTCTATTTTGTATCCTTCCAACGTATGTAAAATTAACATTGGTATGGGCCAAATCTCTTCTATTCATTTATTAATCAAGTTGAATAGTGAAATTGTTAAAAAGATTTTTATGTTTCTGAGATGCAAATTCTTGCTCTTATGTGTATAAAATAGAAAAATAAATGAATAAATTGTGCATCGTATAATCTAAATGTTACAATATCATTGCAGTGTAAAAATTGAGTTTTTTGTTTACTTGATTGCTACCGTACAAAGTTAATTTGAAGTACGCCTTTAAAATACATATAGAAGTTGTTACAGGCAGATTTTTTTTTTTTTTTCAATGGTTGATTTCAAAAGTACTGAAACTGTGAACAAGCTATGATGTCATGTTTTTATGACTGCATTTAAGCACTGGCGATTGGGTTTCTTTCCAGATTGATGTTGATGCATTGACAGAAGACCAGATGACGCTTATTAAATACAGGCAGAAACTTTTTCAGTATCTGGACAAACTGAGAATATACGAGGTAAGTATTTTTCACTTTGACAACTTATTTCCCTCAAATTATAGATCAGTGTTTTTATCAATAACCCTTTTATGTCAAATTTTTTTTCCTGTGTCGTACGGGCTATGCTCTTATTCATACGACTCATACGCACTAATTTTGGTCCTTTATTTTTGGCTGCTGGTCACAGCAATGCGGTAATAAAAGACAATTGTTAATGTTCATGTGTCTACTACAATCATACTGTGAGCAATTATTATGGGAAAGACCTCCCTGTCAGGTTCTGCAGTCTTTCCTACTTTTTTTGCTACCTGTTCTTTCAGCAGTACATGCCCAAGACACAGAGAAACAAGTGGCCACATGTTGACCTCTACTGTTCGGCATGGATTTGTCACTGAAGACTGACCTAAAAAGCTGTCTAGGTCGCAGTACTACTTGGTGTGTAGGCTGAGGATGTTGGCATCCCCCATAGGGATGTTTTGTGCAGTTTGTGCCCAAATTGCATGATGGCATTACCTGCACTTGATTCCTTAGCACGCGGCCTCTGCCAGCAGTGACAGTAATGATAGGACACAAACAGATGGAAAAAAGGAAGGATTAGAATAAGATAGATTGGGTGGTGAAATTTTCCTTGATCCAACACTGCAGAAGGTTTCATGAATGCACTCATCTTTCAGAAAGTAGCATAAATTGAACACTAGGCCAAATCCAGATATTGCCACCTTCTGCCTCTGACTTTTTTTTTTATCTCCAGTGCTGAACACTACAATGCGCAAGACAGCAAGTGGTGTATTCAGGTGTACACCATATCTTGGGATANACCTAATTTCTATGTAAGTAAGACCTGCATCCCTGGTTTTCAAATTTGTTTCTCAGAAAAAATATATATATATATCGTGGTACATGAGTAAATATAGTAGATTTGGGTGTTGTGCACTGTGTGTTATATGCTATTCATTGTAAAGTGAGCACTTTTGAAACCCCTCTCATTTGGAATAATAGTCAATAAATATATTTTATTTTAGCCTTAGACGTTAACTTCAGAGTGCAGTGAAATATACACAATGTGTTTATTACTTACATGGCAATATTTTTTTTTAAAAAAGTGGTTCATGAATAAAAAATGGCTAAAAGGTAAAAGTAACTAGCACCTCAAAAGTGCTCACTTAACCGTGAACAGTCTATACTAACAGTTACTTATAATTACTGTTTTTATAGCCTATTTATTTTGCCTGTACAATTATTTTTTCTCCCGAATTTTCCTTTGCAGAACACGGTTAGTTGTAAGCTTAATTTTAAGTGTCAATATTTTACTCTACAAAAAGGTGTCCTCTCCTCCCCCCTCCCACCAATGATTTTACAGCATAAACACTGCAATCTACATATCCCTCCTCACTATCACATTTCATGGTATATACTGCAAATTACGTGAAGCCCCACTAAAATTCGTAATAAGTGTGATCAGTAATAACCATATATAACATTTGCAGGTATTATTTTCCCGATTTTCGTACAGAGAGACTTGTTAAACATTTATTAAAATAGCCTACGTAGAAATCCTGTTAAAATATTTACCCTACTAATTTTTGGACAAGTTCAGATAAAAGTACGTACAGTATAACATTATTCTTGAAGACTACATATTGCTTGAAAGTCCTAATACATAATCTTTTTCATGGTGGCTGATAAGCATGTACTGGCTGTAATACATATGTTGTTATCTGTGGCCTGTTAATTTTAACATTCCCATTTCTTGCCCANTCCCATTTCTTGCCTATTATGTTAATATTCTGAAACTATATGCTGTGCTTGAGTGTATTTTTCTCTCCTTGCTGGAGTTATCATTAGGTATAAGGCAGCTTGTGGTTAAGTAAGTGATTTTGAAAGGAGTTCTTTATTTGTCTATTTTGTATCCTTCCAACGTATGTAAAATTAACATTGGTATGGGCCAAATCTCTTCTATTCATTTATTAGTCAAGTTGAATAGTGAAATTGTTAAAAAGATTTTTATGTTTCTGAGATGCAAATTCTTGCTCTTATGTGTATAAAATAGAAAAATAAATAAATAAATTGTGCATCGTATAATCTAAATGTTACAATATCATTGCAGTGTAAAAATTGAGTTTTTTGTTTACTTGATTGCTACAAACTTAATTTGAAGTACGCCTTTAAAATACATATAGAAGTTGTTACAGGCAGATTTTTTTTTTTTTTCAATGGTTGATTTCAAAAGTACTGAAACTGTGAACAAGCTATGATGTCATGTTTTTATGACTNTTTTTTTTTTTTTTCAATGGTTGATTTCAAAAGTACTGAAACTGTGAACAAGCTATGATGTCATGTTTTTATGACTGCATTTAAGCACTGGCGATTGGGTTTCTTTCCAGATTGATGTTGATGCATTGACAGAAGACCAGATGACGCTTATTAAATACAGGCAGAAACTTTTTCAGTATCTGGACAAACTGAGAATATACGAGGTAAGTATTTTTCACTTTGACAACTTATTTCCCTCAAATTATAGATCAGTGTTTTTATCAATAACCCTTTTATGTCAAATTTTTTTTCCTGTGTCGTACGGGCTATGCTCTTATTCATACGACTCATACGCACTAATTTTGGTCCTTTATTTTTGGCTGCTGGTCACAGCAATGCGGTAATAAAAGACAATTGTTAATGTTCATGTGTCTACTACAATCATACTGTGAGCAATTATTATGGGAAAGACCTCCCTGTCAGGTTCTGCAGTCTTTCCTACTTTTTTTGCTACCTGTTCTTTCAGCAGTACATGCCCAAGACACAGAGAAACAAGTGGCCACATGTTGACCTCTACTGTTCGGCATGGATTTGTCACTGAAGACTGACCTAAAAAGCTGTCTAGGTCGCAGTACTACTTGGTGTGTAGGCTGAGGATGTTGGCATCCCCCATAGGGATGTTTTGTGCAGTTTTCGCCCAAACTGCATGATGGCATTACCTGCACTTGATTCCTTAGCACGCGGCCACTGCCAGCAGTGACAGTAATGAGAGGACACAAACAGATGGAAAAAAGGAAGGATTAGAATAAGATAGATTGGGTGGTGAAATTTTCCTTGATCCAACACTGCAGAAGGTTTCATGAATGCACTCATCTTTCAGAAAGTAGCATAAATTGAACACTAGGCCAAATCCAGATATTGCCACCTTCTGCCTCTGACTTTTTAATTTATCTCCAGTGCTGAACACTACAATGCGCAAGACAGCAAGTGGTGTATTCAGGTGTACACCATATCTTGGGATAGCCCTGTCAGTGGTGCATTGTGAAACCCCTAGGGCATTCTACACACCTCCACTTATAATGTACCCTTGACGTGTAATGTGGTACTAGGGAGAAAAGTGCTTTTATTAGGGTTTCCCCACCAGGTGAATTTGTCCCATCTGGATCTGTACAGAGGTTCTGTTGCAGGGGAAGTTAATTAGGGGTTTTCCTCGGATAGTTCCCAGGATCACTATGTATTCAGAGCGAATATGGCTTTCACCTGGAGTTGCTGTTTTTGACTGTGCTGCTGGACCCCAGGATTGGACAGGAATCATGTTCTTTCTAGTAACACATAGTACTTGTGCAAAGATGTCCCTTAAGGACTTCATGAAGTCAGTACACATCTGTGTGTTTTACACTTAGGACTTCTCCTGCTGTAGCTGGTGTTGTTTCATGGATTGGGGATGCTGCATCTTCTTCAACTCATCAGGTTTCCTTCACCTTGGCTGTGGCAGTGATGTTGTCACACCAGTTTGGGTTGCATCTCCTTGGTCTTTAGTGTACTGGGATGTTGACTACTGGTCAGTGCCAACCTGTTACATTGTCCCTATGCTCTCGTGATCTACCTGCTGCTCTCCTTCGCACATCTCGGCCAGTGAGGATAATCGCAGGGAATGAGTAAATCTGAGCAGTGATCGTCTGCTATGAAACCAGGGTCTTGATCCGCCGATCTGGACCTTCCATGAGCAGTCTTAACACAACCTCTCCATTGGCTGAAATCCATCTGGTGTGCCAGTTTCCCAGATGAACAGGTACTTAGCAGGGATGCTTTCAAATGAATCACATACTGCTGACCGCAGTGATCAGGAAGCTGAATGCTGATATGGTGGTCTCACAATCATGGCCTCCTGCCAAGATTGTCTCTGACATAAGCCTCTGGATGGGTCAGAATCTACTGGTGATGGTGAGGGGGGTTTAATACTAGCTATTACTGGATTGTTCTCTTGGCCACAGTGTCATGAGTTAGCCTACTTTGCATTATTCAGTATGCTGTACATTGAAATTTCATTCTTATCCACAGTCGGGAACCACATGGGAGTGTTCCTGTTGTGGTCTCTTAATCGGCTGGAACTGCCCAGATGATGAATTTCCAGAACAATAACGGATGCTCTGTCGTGAGACGTGTATGTGCAACCTTGCAACATTCAGCACACACATATTGAAACATTGAAAAGGTGGTACGTGATCCACAGTTAGGCTTCCCTCCAGAAACATATTCCCTTTTGTTGTGGTAATCCAGAGTATCATGGCTCATGCTGAAGCTGGCACATACATTACTTCTGCTGTTGATCCGTGATTACAGGTTCAATGTGCGGTGTCCCTGCGTTTACAAGGCTGCTCATAGATCCTGTCTTATTCCAGTGCTTACCGTCACTTGCAAAACTTCCAAGTTTGTACATTTTCCAGGTTAAACCTAGTCTTCAATATTATTACAATGCAGACTCTGNTCACTTGCAAAACTTCCAAGTTTGTACATTTTCCAGGTTAAACCTAGTCTTCAATATTATTACAATGCAGACTCTGTAATTGCTACGGACAAGAATTTATGGTTTTATTTTTGCTCAATTTTGTTTCTAAAATTTTAAGATTTCTGTGTTATTGTATTTATTCATGTAACATTTTGTGATATGCACATGTAAAGAATTTTGTAGTCAAGAGTAAGAAATTTATTTAAAGTAAAATAACAAATGTGTATAATCAGTGATCACATTTTATGTATTAAAATACAAATTTTTTAGTAGAAACGTTGAAGTTTCTAGATAATGTGTATTCCCTTTGGTCAGCATGTTGCAAAAATATTAAAAATAATTTATTAGAAAAAATAATTAAAATTTTACTTTTAAAATAGAATAATTTTTGCTGATTTATTTTGATGTGTGACATTGGGTGACTGACGATGACGTCACGATCGGGTAAGGTTTTGTGTCGGTCAGAGACACAGGCAATATGACTGGGCTGACTTTATTGGCTGCTCGCTGGACCCCGGCCGGTATATAAACTAGGGCGCGTGGCTTGACGGCTCGGCACAAAGTCTGCCGTGTGCTTAACTGTCCTTTGTACTATGTGTTTGCACACACCCACTGGTTTACCTGTATTGGGCATGGCCCAGGTTAGCTCCTGACTCGGCCGCTGTTGCTGCTGGAGCCGGCTGGAACTTGTTCTCAGTCCTTGGGCGGAGGTGGTGATGCTGTGGCTGACGGTGCTGATGGTAGCCCATGGAGAGCTGCTGGTCCTGCAGTGCTGGAACTACAGGTTCGATATACCCAGTGGGACGTGGAGCCCCTAACTGAAATCGACGACGACTTGGTGTGGCTCGCTGGCGGTCTTGTAGGGTGTGACTGAAATAAGGAGTGTGGGGGGACTGGAATGTGAGGCCTCTACAATTGTCCAGCGGCTTGAGCTCATTCCCAGGGGGTTATGCTGCTGAGGGTAGTTGGGGCGAGGTTACGGCTCATGTTGGTTTCGGAGACAGTAACTGTCTTCCTAGTTTGCCACTTCGCACCACTTCTACGGATGTATGTCATAGAGGTAGGAACTAAGGTCTGCCACGCTAAGGAAGAGCAGGCGACAATGATCTCTAGCTAGGTGTTAAAGCGATCCGGGGCCGNGGAACTAAGGTCTGCCACGCTAAGGAAGAGCAGGCGACAATGATCTCTAGCTAGGTGTTAAAGCGATCCGGGGCCAAGCCACCCCGATTACTTCAACCGGCAACAGTTCAGCACGGTGGTTAGAGCTGTGTGTTTACCCTAGATGTCCGACAGCAATGTGGGTGTGGTCCAAATGTGGTCAGACCTCCAGANGTGGTTAGAGCTGTGTGTTTACCCTAGATGTCCGACAGCAATGTGGGTGTGGTCCAAATGTGGTCAGACCTCCAGAACCAGACTATCACACCTTCCAGCGACAGATCTGCATGGTGGATGGAGTGAATTGGCTGGGCTGGTTGAATAGCCGCCTTGTGGATTGAGTTCCTAGTGGTTGGGGCTCTACTGTACTATACACCAGGTGCACAGTATGGGTGGCCGTCTAATGGGTGTGTTCGCGACATACGTGCACCCGGTTAAGGGAGCTTGCAGTCCTACTCTAGGTTCTGCGATTGGGTTGTAATGACGCAGTCTCCTGCTTTTCCCTGGTGGGCGGACGTCTACGACACATTCAAGTCACAGTCACCCTAGAATCAGTACTCGGAAGTTCAATAGAAAACGTGTTTATTCCCGTGAAGAAATATACACGGTGGTCCCGTACTAACTCCTAACTAACAAGGACTGTAACGAAAGTAGACCAGGTGAAGGGGACCTGGGTCTAAACTAGACAAGAGCAGATGTGGCTACGTAGCTATGATACTAACTGACTCTAACTATTTCAATTCTGTTGTCCAGAAGGGTCTTGGGTGGCACTACCAGAAGGGTAGTGGGTGTTCAAGGGGGTTGCTGGTGAAGCTCTTGAAGATATCTGGTAGGTAGTGGTGGTCCTGCTGGAGGACGTTTATGTCTGCAGAGAGCTCCAGCACACAAAGGTAGTGGAGTGAGCTGCGGAGAATAAACTGCCATTCTGCGGTTGTGAATGGACATATATTCCACCTGCCTGCGGACTCTCTGTGGTGCGGAGGTAAGCTCCCCCTTGGGCGGTGGAGTTGCACGCTCTGGTGCCATCTCTCGGTCCGTTGCGAAACCAGGCGTCTCTGTCATGCGGGGTTGCATCGGCATCATGAGCTTAGACGCTTAGCTGGGCCACTTGGCTGGCTTCTATCACACATGGGGGGGTTCACTTGAAGTCTTTCACAAAGGCGAAACGAACTTAGCTGACATGTCCGTGGGTGGCCCCGTGTCTTGGTGCGTGCTGTTAGGCTCTGGTAGCAAGTCGTTCATTGTTCAAACCCCGCCTGGGGTGACGCGATGAAACGTGAAGATGAGGCGAAGTCATGTTTACATAAATGTCATTACACGTCACGCAATAATTTCATGTCTTAATCTCTCCCGGATTTTCGCATGTAGAAGTCGTGCCATATTTTGCCACTTGTCTGCAGGTTATCTTGGGGATCTCCCATTTCCCCCGCCCTTGCCTTGTTGTGCTGCTCCATACTCATAGCACTTCACCCACTCCACTTCTTGTCTTGACTTCAGTTTCGGTGTTATGCGGTGTAATAACATGAATTTCAGTGGCTTCTTTTTTTTGCCAAATAATCTTGCCTCTATAATTGCATAGAGTATTTCACTTTGTAAAAAAAAAATCGAAAGCTGCATGTTATTCAATAACATATAACTACATGGTTTTGTTTAACCTCTAAGTACATTGTTTTGTACTCATCATATCTGTAGTAAACCATATGTGCTGCTTTAAAAATTACTACAAACTTAGATGTGATGGTTGGGTGTCTTGTGTGCAGATAATATTGGGAGGTGCTGATGTGGCAAATAGACTTTATGACCACAGCTTCTATGACAAGTTCCGGTTGGAGTCAGTGGTGATGTCGACGGTGGAGTTTGCTCGTGATGACAACTGGCAAGCAGTGGAACACATGCTGACATATCACGGGGGAGCTACGCTGGCCCACTGGCTGCCCATCTTGTCTAGCTTCCCCGAGTCCGTCAGCCCTATGGAGTACAAGTCCTTGCTGCCAGAGTGTGGGGCCGATGGGGAGGTGTTCTGCTGGCACCAGAAGATGCTTCGCACTAAGGACTGGTGTGAAGATGAAATGTTCACGTGAGTGCAGTTGCTACATACCCCTTTGCCATAACTTCTTGTTGATTGATATTTGATTTCTTCAAGATGGAAATTGATAGAAAAATCATTGACTGTTGCTTTCAGCAAATTAAAATAAATAGATAGTTCAGCTGTTAAATTTTTTTCCTTTGAGAAACTCTCCTTCTTAACTCCCCTCAATAGAAACAATAGCAAAGTCGTCATAGATTCAGTCCCAGATTTTTGCGTGGGGCAAGAATTTTCCCAGATATGTAGTTATTAATATTCATTCCAGGAAAATGCACATGTCCTTAACGTGAACCTTTTTTTAAGTTCTTCACCCTTTGGGTTAGTATCTTGTTTAGCTTCCAGCATGAAATTAAATGGAAGTAACTGTTATCAATTTTTGAGGGTGTTGTTTGGTTCTTGTAGGCAGTTACAAAGCGATGGTGAAGATGAGGACCTGAAGCAGATGTATGATGGTGACGAGCCACTGCAGCAGTTTGTGACGAGGAATGGCGACCTGACGAGTGAACGCGTGTCTGCGTGGTACGCGGCAAGAATCCAGCAGGTGGAGAAGAGTAGCTGCATAGTGGAGCATGCCCTCACGCTCATCAAACTGGCTAAGGAGAGGAACATCGCTGTGAGTGTGCTGTTACGTATATCTGTCACCACTGTTATTTTTCAAGTCCAGCACATTCAAAAACTGGAGAATTGGTAAAAAATAAATAGGCTTACTTTGTAGGAAAGTCATTACAGAACTTGGCATACAATACTTTTCCTTCAGACTCCCAAACAAATGTGCCTGTGCTACCAACTCCAAAAACATTGGCTTGCATTCACAACACCAAAATCGTTAGCTTATTTGGACTACTTGAAATCCATTGGCCTATGCACATAACTGTTTTCTGAAACCAACCTATACCATTTTTTCCAAAAAATGTGTGCCTTTGTTACAAGCTCTGAAAACGTTTGCTTCTATGACCATAACATAATGTATCCCTGAATTTAAAATTCTCGTGAGGTATATAATATATATATAAATATATACTGCTGGCTACTCAAAAAAAATTACATAAACTTATTTTTCAATTTTGTTAAATGTAATGTTTAGATTTTCTGAACATTTTCAAGTATAAGTAATTTTGAAATTGATATTGCAAACCACACAAATTTTTAAACTTACAAAACTAAAAAGTTAATTATGTTTGACTGTTGACACATACATACAGTGTCCTACAATTAAAATAATAACTTTTAATTCTAAATTCTTAAATCATTGGTTGCATCAGTGTTTGTTTATAAATGCACCACTACTGAAACTGTTGCAGGGCCTGGATACGTTGTACTCCCAGATGTTAACTCTGGATACATTGGTGTATGAAGTTCACCTGGAGTCCATGAACCTTTCGACCCTGCAGAAGCTCTCTGATCTGGAAATTGCCAAGTTGCTTATGTCTAAGGTAAATGAAATACAACCCTACTAGCTAGGTCGCGAGGTGGTATTGAAAACTACACTAAAAACTTATTCTTTTTTCTTTCTTTTAAGTTCAAGCTGATCATAGTGTTTTAGTGATATCTGCATACAAATATTGTTTAGGAAATGTTGCTAATGTGTATCTTTCACATTAAAATTTCTCATTTTTCTAAAGATAATTATTTTCAGGAGGGAAAGTCCCAGGTTTTAAAATTCCTGTTCATAGTGATCTAGGGATGTGCAATACAGCTTCAAAACTTTTACATTAAATAATTGATGGAGCCATTGCTAAAAAAATCCCATTCAGTCACATTGCTAATGAGAAAACTGTATCCCACTTTCGTAGTGCCTTGCTGGTTAAGGTGATAACGCATCTGATGTGTATTTGTATGTCACCCTTAGTGCTACTGGTCACTGATTTGATATTGGCTGGGTAGTTCGGGTAAGCAGGTATGTACAGTTGTGATCATTCCACTGTTTGTGGCCTTGTTGCTAGCAATGACGTCTGAAAAGATACCCATCATTAGTTATACAAATGATGAGTCACACAATTTTGCCGAGACCCGAGTGTGTGTGTCAGCACAACAGGTGTGCATACTATATGGGAGCCAGCTGCCTTCCCCTCTTGCTGCGCCGCTCGGCCACACAGAGGGGAGGTACTTATCATCTCTCACTCCCATGTGCTCTCTCTTGCGCTCTGCCTGCTACCCCCTCGCTCACCACTGGTTGGACAGTAAATAAGGGGCTTTGAGCCCCAGTACAAGCTTTGTCTGTCATCGGCTGAAGTTCCGGCCACAGTCAGTTGTGCTTCGTCAGCATGTCGGCTCGAGACAGTTAGCCACTGGCTGGTTTCCCAGACATGCTGTAACGTTACGTTACTGCTACATTCAGTCGTTACATATTCCCACACGTTGGCAGCATCCGCACCGGCTACGCTGAGCGTAAGTGGTTACCCTTGTCAGAGTTGTATGCGCACCACTTTCACTATCAGAAATTTGACTTCCTTAGGTACTGCCATTCAGGCATCTGATTAGGTGCAGACTGGTGTGTGAATTGTAGATTGGCAACGTTAAACAAACACCCCCAAACCCGGGTTTTGCTATTCGTATTCTCTGCCTTCTGTGCTTCTTTAACTTTTATCCTGCTAACCCCATTGCACAACATATCCTCAACTCGACTTCAAGGAAAGACATGGGTGTTTTCCGCCCTCCCCTATGCCCTTCAGGTTAGTCATTCTGTACCGAAGGTGACAATGACGTATGCTTCCCCTCTGCCTTGTCAGTCACCACCAAGGACAATTTGTCTTAGGGCCTTAATATTTTCTGCCGGGGATTCACCAGACCGAGCGCCGCATCCCTTCACCTCTTCTACTCTTTGTGAGTGAAACATGGTGGGGAGATTGGGGAGGAACAAACCGGGAACAAGCTCGTGAGTCGTCTGGGGGACTACAGAGCTGAGCTAGATCCTGCCCTTCTGGAACATCCAAGAATGGGCTGTGAACCTGCCAGGGCACTGACTCTGGAGAAGAAGAGAGATTGTCTCTTCAAAAGGCCTGCCCAGACCTACCTTTGCACACTACCGATTGGTACCAAATTACAGCCACTTCAGCCTTGCCNTGAGCTGCGGAGAATAAACTGCCATTCTGCGGTTGTGAATGGACATATATTCCACCTGCCTGCGGACTCTCTGTGCGGAGGTAAGCTCCCCCTTGGGCGGTGGAGTTGCACGCTCTGGTGCCATCTCTCGGTCCGTTGCGAAACCAGGCGTCTCTGTCATGCGGGGTTGCATCGGCAGCATGAGCTTAGACGCTTAGCTGGGCCACTTGGCTGGCTTCTATCACACATGAGGGGTTCACTTGAAGTCTTTCACAAAGGCGAAACGAACTTGGCTGACATGTCCGTGGGTGGCCCCGTGTCTTGGTGTGTGCTGTAAGGCTCTGGTAGCAAGTCGTTCATTGTTGAAACCCCGCCTGGGGTGACGCGATGACACGTGAAGATGAGGCGAAGTCGTGTTTACATAAATGACATTACGCGTCACGCAACAATTTCATGTCTTAATCTCTCCCAGATTTTCGCATGTGGAAGTCGTGCCATATTTTGCCACTTGTCTGCAGGGTTTCTTGGGGATCTCCCATTTCCCCCGCCCTTGCTTTGTTGTGCTGCTCCATACTTATCGCACATCACCCACTCCACTTCTTGTCTTGACTTCAGTTTCTGTGTTATGCGGTGTATTAACATGAATTTCAGTGGATTTTTTTTTTTTTTTGCCAAATAATCTTGCCTCTATATTGCATAGAGTATTTCACTTTGTAAAATAAAAAATCAAAAGCTACAAGTCACTCAATAACCTATAACTACATGGTTTTGTTTAACATCTAAGTACATTGTTTTGTACTCATCATATTTGTAGTAAACCATATGTGCTGCTTTAAAAATCACTATTAACTTAAATGTGATGGTTGGGTGTCTTGTGTGCAGATAATATTGGGAGGTGCTGATGTGGCAAATAGACTTTATGACCACAGCTTCTATGACAAGTTCCGGTTGGAGTCAGTGGTGATGTCGACGGTGGAGTTTGCTCGTGACGGCAACTGGCAAGCAGTGGAACACATGCTGACATATCACGGGGGAGCTACGCTGGCCCACTGGCTGCCCATCTTGTCTAGCTTCCCCGAGTCCGTCAGCCCTATGGAGTACAAGTCCTTGCTGCCAGAGTGTGGGGCCGATGGGGAGGTGTTCTGCTGGCACCAGAAGATGCTTCGCACCAAGGACTGGTGTGAAGGTGAAATGTTCACGTGAGTGCAGTTCCTACGTACCCCTTTGCCATAACTTCTTGTTGATGGATATTTGATTTCTTCAAGATGGAGATTGATAGAAAAGTCATTGACTGTTGCTTTCAGTAAATTAAAATAAATAGATGGTTCAGCTGTTAAATTTTTTTTCTTTGAGAAATTCTCCCTCTTAACTCCCCTCAATAGAAACAATAACAAAGTCGTCATAGATTCAGTCCCAGATTTTTGCGTGGGGCAAGAATTCTCCCAGATATGTAGTTTTTAATATTCATCCCAGGAAAATGCACATGTCCTTAACGTGAACCTTTTTTTAAGTTCTTCACCCTTTGGGTTAGTATCTTGTTTAGTTTCCAGCATAAAATGAAATGGAAGTAACTGTTATCAATTTTTGAGGGTGTTGTTTGGTTCTTGTAGGCAGTTACAAAGCGATGGTGAAGATGAGGACCTTAAGCAGATGCATGATGGTGACGAGCCACTGCAGCAGTTTGTGACGAGGAATGGCGACCTGACGAGTGAACGCGTGTCTGCGTGGTACGCGGCAAGAATCCAGCAGGTGGAGAAGAGTAGCTGCATAGTGGAGCATGCCCTCACGCTCATCAAACTGGCTAAGGAGAGGAACATCGCTGTGAGTGTGCTGTTACGTATATCTGTCACCACTGTTATTTTTCAAGTCCAGCACATTCAAAAACTGGAGAATTGGTAAAAAATAAATAGGCTTACTTTGTTGGAAAGTCATTACAGAACTTGGCATACAATACTCCTTCAGACTCCCAAACAAATGTGCCTGTGCTACCAACTCCAAAAACATTGGCTTGCATTCACAACACCAAAATCGTTAGCTTATTCGGACTACTTGAAATCCATTAGCCTATGCACATACGCTGTTTTCTGAAACCAGTCTATACCATTTTTTTCCAAAAATGTATGCCTTTGTTACAAGCTCTGAAAACGTTTGCTTCTATGACCATAACATAATGTATTCCTGAATTTAAAATTCTCGTGAGGTATATAATATATATATAAATATATACTGCTGGCTACTCAAAAAAAATTACATAAACTTATTTTTCAATTTTGTTAAATGTAATGTTTAGATTTTCTGAACATTTTCAAGTATAAGTAATTTTGAAATTGATATTGCGAACCACACAAATTTTTAAACTTGCAAAACTAAAAAGTTAATTATGTTTGACTGTTGACACATACATACAGTGTCCTACAATTAAAATAATAACTTTTAATTCTAAATTCTTAAATCATTGGTTGCATCAGTGTTTGTTTGTAAATGCACCACTACTGAAACTGTTGCAGGGCCTGGATACTTTGTACTCCCAGATGTTAACTCTGGATACATTGGTGTATGAAGTTCACCTGGAGTCCATGAACCTTTCGACCCTGCAGAAGCTCTCTGATCTGGAAATTGCCAAGTTGCTTATGTCTAAGGTAAATGAAATACAACCCTACTAGCTAGGTCGCGAGGTGGTATTGAAAACTACACTAAAAACTTATTCTTTTTTCTTTCTTTTAAGTTCAAGCTGATCATAGTGTTTTAGTGATATCTGCATACAAATATTGTTTGGGAAATGTCACTAATGTGTATTTTTCACATTAAAATTTCTCATTTTTCTAAAGTTAATTATTTTCAGGAGGGAAAGTCCCAGGTTTGAAAATTCCTGTTCATAGTGATCTAGGGATGTGCAATACAGCTTCATCACATTTACATTAAATAATTGATGGGGCCATTACTAAAAAAATCCCATTGTCACATTGCTAATGAGAAAACTGCATCCCAGTTTCGTAGTGCCTTGCTGGTTAAGATGAAAACGCATCTGATGTGTATTTGTATGTCACCCTTAGTGCTACTGGTCACTGATTTGATATTGGCTGGGTAGTTCGGGTAAGCAGGTATGTACAGTTGTGATCATTCCACTGTTTGTGGCCTTGTTGCTAGCAATGACGTCTGAAAAGATACCTATCATTAGTTATACAAATGATGAGTCACACAATTTTGCCGAGACCCGAGTGTGTGTGTCTGCACAACATGTGTGCATACTGTATGGGAGCCAGCTGCCTTCCCCTCTTGCTGCGTCGCTCGGCCACACAGAGGGGAGGTACTTATCATCTCTCACTCCCATGTGCTCTCTCTTGTACTCTGTCTGCTACCCCCTCGCTCACCACTGCTTGGACAGTAAATAAGGGGCTTTGAGCCCCAGTGCAAGCTTTGTCTATCATCGGCTGAAGTCCCGGCCACAGTCAGTTGTGCTTCGTCAGCATGTCGGCTCGAGACAGTTAGCCACTGGCTGGTTTCCCAGACATGCTGTAACGTTACGTTACTGCTACATTCAGTCGTTACAGATTCCCACACGTTGGCAGCATCTGCACCGGCTACGCTGAGCGTAAGTGGTTACCCTTGTCAGAGTCGTATGCGCACCACTTTCACTATCAAAAATTTGGCTTCCTTAGGCACTGCCATTCAGGCATCTGATCAGGTGCAGACTGGTGTGTGAATTGTACATTGGCAACGTTAAACAAACACCCCCAAACCCGGGTTTTGCTATTCATATTCTCTGCCTTCTGTGCTTCTTTAAATTTTATCCTGCTAACCCCATTGCACAACATATCCTCAACTCGACTTCAAGGAAAGACATGGGTGTTTTACGCCCTCCCCTATGCCCTTCAGGTTAGTCATTCT
The DNA here is from genome assembly GCA_002778355.1 of Clitarchus hookeri. Taxonomy (NCBI): domain Eukaryota; kingdom Metazoa; phylum Arthropoda; class Insecta; order Phasmatodea; family Phasmatidae; genus Clitarchus; species Clitarchus hookeri. Next base: position 32,379 of record NQII01001685.1, read on the forward strand.
GTACCGAAGGTGACAATGACGTATGCTTCCCCTCTGCCTTGTCAGTCACCACCAAGGACAATGTGTGTCTTAGGGCCTTAATATTTCCTGCCGGGGATTCACCAGACTGAGCACCACATCCCTTCCCCTCTTCTGCTCTTTGTGAGTGAAACACGGTGGGGAGATTGGGGAGGAACAAACCGGGAACAAGCTCGTGAGTCGCCTGAGGGACTACAGAGCTGAGCTAGATCCTGCCCTTCTGGAACACCCAAGAATCGGCTATGAGCCTGCCAGGGCACTGGCCCTGGAGAAGAGAGATTGGCTCTTCAAAAGGCCTGCCCAGACCTACCTTTGCACACTACCGATTGGTACCAAATTACAGCCACTTCAGCCTTGCCTCACCTGCTATCTCTTCCCTCCCTCCCTCTCTCTCTCTCTGTTTACCTATATGCTGCAACATAGGGCTTGGAGCCGGAAGGCCCACCTTGAAAGTTGTTTGCCAGGAGGGAGTCCTGGTGTGTGCTTTTATATTTATAGAGTTTGTTGAGGGTTGAAGCTGCACTAGGAGGGATGCCTGCATTGGCTGGACACCAGACTGGAGCCATCAAGTTGGGCCTTGTTTCACACCGGGTTACCTGCCGGGGTGTTTTGCAATTCCACTGGCATTTCGCCCTTGCAGTTGCGTCCAGCCCCACATTTGCGCCAGCCCAATTGAATACCAAGTCAGTCAGTAAGCCGGAATCACCAAAGGCCCAGCATCAAATTGTCACTATTCTGGCCAGACCCATTCCATCAACCACATCCAGGCTGCTGGTTAACCTCATTAATAGGGCACCAGCTTCACAGCCCTAGGGGGAGAAGAACTATGAGGTGAACACCCAGTGTGCTAGTGAGGAATCACGTTTATAATATAACTATCGAGAAAACGTGTCAGATAGCAAAGCACCTCTGCGTATTGATGGGCACGAATTGGCAAAATTGTATTTGTAAGTGTAAGCATGTAGGTCTAATAGTTTTTTAATTTATTTTTTTTAATTATGACAAAAATTGAATTTATTAAGAGTAGTATGCGATTGGCTGGATGTAAGGCAAATATAATTCACTGTGAAGCACATATTTCTGTTTTCAAACAGGAACACATTTTATATGAATGTCGAACACATACATGTTTTATGCGAACGTCAAACACATATACGTTTTTCATTGTGAACAAAATATTACCGGTGAAAGTGAATGGTCATCAAAGCAGCTGAGTTCATGTAGCGCAAAATACATGCTCACGATTGAAGTCATGGCGCCATCTTGATCATATTAGTGCCCTAAAGTTCCATGGTTTTCTACACTTAGTGGGTTGGCACTACTGCGGGATGTTCCGTAGTGAGGATTTTAGACAGTTTGTAAACAACTTTTATAACGTTCAACTAAATGATCCGATCTGAATACGCAATCAAAGAAATTAAAAATCCTGTTTCTTTTTTTTTAATTTACCGGTGGTTACTGGGACAAGAGAGATTGTTTTATTTATAAGACGAAACAAATCTCTTGGGCATAATTAATACGCATCATTATCTTTTGCATGGTCGTTCATAATAGTTAGGCTTACAAATGTTTTTAACAAATAAATTTTAAAAATTTCTTTGCAGTAAAAATACCAGGTAAACGTTAGTGTCTTTTTTAAAAACTGTTAAAGTGCAAACGTGTTAATAAAAACTCTATATTTGCATCAGTCATACTACCTGAATAAAAATACATCACAATTTTTCTGTGCATCTAGTGCAAATAGTGGATGCATGATCTTGAGTTGGACCAGGTGGCAAAATATTAAAAACTTACATACTTATTTATAAGGTAATTTTTAATCTGATGTTGGAAGGAAACAAAAGAAGTGAAGTTTGGAAGTTTTTAAATGTTAAGATTGTTCCCCACAAAGCCATTTGCAAACTGTGTAAGATGCATGTTTCCTGTTGGGGTAAAAGTCTTTTGATGCTCTGGGACACCATATAAAAAATTACAAATTTAATGATTTGTATCGGCACTATCTGTGGGATTGGCCCCAAAGTATCGGTATCAGTAATATTTGCAAAATGGGGTTTGGTCCCATCTCTAGATAAAGTACATTATGCAAATAAGATCAAATTGTAATGCTTGGTAAATAAACTAGTAAAATAAGAAACATTGTGTAAAATATTCAATTTTACAGCAAAACTAAAAACACAAAATAGTGAATAATATTAGGGTGAAACTGGTTCAAAAGCCATTTACTTTATTCACACTTGGAGACAAATATTCTAGTAATATTCTAATTTCAGGCGAGTCCAAGATGTCATTGTGAACATAATACTTAAAATTGGAAGTCTACACTTCATTTTATGTTTTCCTATTAGTATTTAAATGTTGCCATAACTATTGGCATACAAGAAAGGGCAGTACCACCACACTATAAACATTTCAGTACAACATATGACCAAGAAAAGCAAATTATTGAAAGGAATGCATCCCCCTCACCTTTTGCTAATGATACCCATGCTGTAAGGAAGATCCTGGACCATGGTTGTTGGTATGCAGTGGTGGATTTAGAGACCAAGTAAGGAGTGGACATTGTGAATTACGCTCAAACTACAGGTTTAATTATTAATACGCACTGTGTTTCAAAGCTGTATGTACATGTCGGTGCTAAGGGATTAGGCTGTACTTTTTTTAATTTACAGTTAATAAGCTAGGTTTATATATCAGTGCTGCATTATTAATGATTTGCTTGGTTACAAGAATAATCTCATTTTATCCTGTGCAAAATCAAGCTCTGAAGCTCCAAGGGAGGGGTTCAAGTCCCCTTAGCCCCTCCTTGGATCCGTAACTGTTGCTATGGAGTTGATAGGGTATTGTGCATAAAGGTGAAGAAATGTTTGACGGTGCACCGCTGTTGTTGGCAGACGTCGGAGGCGACATTTGTGGCTGACCTGCAGTACTTGCTGCTGCCATTCCTGGTACGGAGCGAGGAGCAGCGCGTGCCGAATGCCAGGAAGCAGTTGCTGCGGGAGTTCCTGGTAGACTTGAGTTCGCGGGACCTCTCCCTGCCCCTGCGGCTGTTCGAGCACCTTCGGGACGAACAGGCCAGCCCACTGGTGCCCACTGTTGAGGAGATGATGTCCCTGGTGCTCGACTGCCTCTACGTCTGCCCCAGCGCCGACCAACTCGACAAGGCGCTGCTGGTGTTTGAGTGTGTGCCTGAACGTGACCAGGGGTCAGTACGCAATACCAGCCACCCTACTTCTTGTAGCCTGCCAATAAACTATCACTTTAGGTTAATTTTATTTGAATTTAAAAAGCCCTGCTTAATTTCTTCTCACCATTNAGCCTGCCAATAAACTATCACTTTAGGTTAATTTTATTTGAATTTAAAAAGCCCTGCTTAATTTCTTCTCACCATTGTGGATCCTTCTTTAAAACATTTCTATTGATTTAATTACTACATTATTTATCTTGCAGCACACAATGCCTGAATTTGTTGAGAACAGAAACACAAATTTCACCATTATACAAGTTTCTTAATGTGTGGAAAATGTAAGGGATCAATAAATAGTAACCATTTTCAGTAGCCACCAATTTGAAGATTTCACTTTTAACCTGGGGCCACGGTGGTGTAGTGGTTAGATTACTCGTCTCCCATTAAGGTGAACCGGGTTCGATTTCCAGCGGGGTCGTCCCCGGNACGGTGGTGTAGTGGTTAGATTACTCGTCTCCCATTAAGGTGAACCGGGTTCGATTTCCAGCGGGGTCGTCCCCGGATTTTCGCATCTAGGAATTGTGCCGGATGATGCCGCTAGTTGACAGGTTTTCTCAGGGATCTCCCATTTCCCTCGTCCTTGCATTTCAGTGCTGCTCCATACTCACCTCGATTCACCCTCATCTGCTCTCAAGACCCCAATGTTCAAAGCCTCCAAAATCTCTTCACTTACTCACTTTTAACAAGACATTACAACCTGGAATTAAATTTAATAATTCAGTGCCAGTTAGTGTATTTGTATTTTTATTTACATTCAGTAGACCAACAGCCTAAGCTACTGTACACAGCATAGGACAAGACAAGAGTATAAATTTTACAGATTTTATTTTCAACGAAAACTCCTTAAAAAATTGTGACAAATTGTTTATAAGGTAGTTAGCGTTTTTCAAGTTGAACCACATGCAGTTTGACACGCACCCTTAGTGGGTCTGGGGACTGGTGGGTGGCACAAAGGCTCNTTTTTCAAGTTGAACCACATGCAGTTTGACACGCACCCTTAGTGGGTCTGGGGACTGGTGGGTGGCACAAAGGCTCTTCCTCCCTCCCTGGGCGATGGTGGAGCAGTGGTGGCCACTAGTACGGGGTTTTTCTTGGGGCCTACGTTGCTGGGTTTGGCCACTTCTATTATATAGCGTTGTACCTTAGGGGGCACGCTTGCGAGCAATGGGCGAGAGGGTACCCTGGTAAGGGTATAGATAGGTATGACGTTAAGTGGTCTAACCACCCTTATGGTGTTAGTGGGCAGAGTGAAGGTAGGCGGCTTCTTCGATGGCGTTCGTGGCAGCGGAGAGACGGCATGGGGCACGTGCCAAAGAAAACTCTGTGACGGCTTGGATGAACTGGTAGCTGACCCTCTCTGCCGAGCAGCCTCCTCCTTTCAGGTGTATACCTGGCTGGCACCGGAATCTCTACACTCCATGACTCCAGCCAGAGCTAGCCCCTGTTTTACCTCGCCCAGCCCTATGGTGAGGCATAAGGGGGGTACAGATCAGTTAGGCAGATAGTGAGTGTCCAAAAAGGGGTAGGCACTGCCTGATGGAGAGTAAGATGCTGGCTGTTGGATAGGGCAGGTAGCCTGGACTACAGGCCTTCAATCTAGTGGCTTTGCGAGCGGGACGCCGCTGGCAGGCCCAAGTACCACACTGAGGGTTACTGTATTTGGTTCAGGGGCGTCCATTCTCATGGCTACTTGGCAAGTGGGGCGTCACTGTCGGACCCAAGCATCACATAGAAACGGTGCTCCTTGTCAGGGGTTGGCCTATTGTTCTCCAGCAAGTAACCTGGTGAGCAAGACGTCGTTGGCGGACCCAGACTTGTACTGGAGGGTTGATAGTCCACAGCGACAACTGCTCTGGTGTTGCCTAGAAAGGTGGGCTTCCCAAGCTTCCCGTCGAGACAGTTCCCAAATTTTGAGGTAGGGAACGAGGTTCCGGCTCGTGACTATACCTGCAAGAGTGTTACTAGGATTGGTGACGAAACAGGAGATAGCTGGTGCTAGGTGAAAAAGAGAGAGAGAGAGCTGGTAGTCGCAATGCATCCAAGTTTGTTTATGCCTGCTTGTTGATTGCTCATACATAAACCAGCCTGTACCCTGATTAGTGCCTGAAGGGCCGATCCTAGGTTGCCAACCAGTAAGTGACCTAGTCTCGGAAGACACTGCAGCGCAGGGGGTGAGGGCGACCCCAAGCTAGCGGTACTCGAACTCGAATCAACTGCGGGTGAGCGAGAGGTAGCTGGAAGCGCGGCAGGCTTAGGCGTGCTGGCGGGCAGCGAGGCGGTCTCATGCAAAGTAAGATACTCGACGATGCTGCGAATGGCAGTGACGACTTTAAGTCAGTTGACTCTCGGGCAGAGTGACATTCTACAAAGGCAGACGTCGCGGTGTCAGAAGGCGCTCGGGCAGCGTGACGACGTGCTGCTGAACTAGCGCGAGACAACCTCGAACTTAGGACTGCGAGCTCTATTTATCTGTTCATAACCAGTTTACAGCACAGAGGCCAGCACAGAGGTTGCGGGGTACAGAGGTTGCGGGGTATGGTGAGAGAAAACACAGAGAGAAGAGATGAGAGAGCGGCGGTGGTGAGCCAGTGGAGATGGTGAGGCGGTAAGTTCACATATGATGAGTGTCCATCGTTCTCCTTCTCTCTCGAGTACTTATCAATCAAATCATGCACCATTTGGTCTTCCGTGCCGGATTTCGTATCCAGAAATTGTGATTCATAACTGAGATAAAGTTTTGTTTGTTTTTACGTGCGCGGCGTAAATGTAGTGTACCACGTGTGTGAAGTGACCGCGCCACCACCACTCTGATTCCACTCTCGCAACTCAAGCATCTTCAGATAAAATGAAGATTTTTTTCTCCACTCTTCATTATTATGTGATGAAATTTTCAGTTTTGGTGATTTGTTTTGTCAAAAATGTAAGGTTTGATGTTTCCATTGTCTCGTTCGTTGGTATTTTTTGGCACATGGGTTAGTAATTACATGTCTGTTTCTTGTTTCTTCCTTGTGTGTTGAGGAGTGTTTTCGCAAATATTTTTATGTTGCGTCAGACGCGTCAACATAACTTATTAGCTCATCTGGCATTTTGCAGATCACTTGTATTTGTTATCTTACGCTTTGCAATTATTTTGTTTGATGATATAATCCTAGCCATGGGGTTTTAGATATTTTTGTTTAAGTTCAAGCTCCAAGAAAGTAAGCTTAAACACATAAATGATAGGGTACAAGCATTGATTAAGGCCCCCCGAAGTCATGCTGAATTTTGTTCACAAAGTGAATGCGTTGGGTTCACTGTTGAAGGTGCAGTAAACACTCTGTACAACAAAATTTTGCAAACGGACTCCTTGGAGGATTTGGACGAAAATGTGTTTACTGCAAAGCACGAGTCTTTGTTTGCCTAGTTGTCCGACACTCTATGTCTCATAACCTCATTTCTGTTCCCTTATGTTGTAAAAGCTTCTTCCACATCTTCTCTTGCCGCCTCGTCTGCCGAAATTTAATTTGCCATCCTTTTCAGGTCAGTGGTACGAATGGCTAATGTTCTCCCAGCTGTATTAGGCGACGATTAATGACAATTGGGTATTTGCAGATATTGAGAAATTCCAGTATTTGTTGGGATGCCTCAAGGAAGAAGCTTTACAGTTAGTAAACAATCTACTGATTACAACTGAAAACTACACAGTAGCTTGGGAACTTCTCATATCCCTGTACCAGAGCATCAGGAAACTCACTATCCTATACATAAATGGAATTCTGTACCTGCCTGCTGTCAACTCTGCAAATCTTCAATCAGTCAAACAGTTTGTCAACACCTTCAATGAGAACGCTCGTGCTCTGGAATGCTTATGCCATGATATAACAAACAATAACCCTATTCTGGTCATAGTTTTGATGCGCAAGTTTGATGTGTGTATGCTCTGAAAGTTTGAAAACTCACGTACGGTCAGCATGGACACGGTGCATTTGTATTTGCAGTTCTGAGGAATAATTTTAATCACGACATGGCTACATTTGAAAATATTATTTAGTGAATCAAATTAAGTCTTATTTTCTATGTGAAACTGTAAACAAAACTACTCCAGCGTTGCACTTAAGGCTGATTCACGGTCCCATTTTTCTGCTAATTTTGATGGTAATGTGGGTTCAAATGTGCAGTTTTGAGGATCTCCTGGATTGTAAATATTAATTTACTCCGCCTCTATATCAGATGGAGGAAAATAATTGTAATTTCCCATCTGGATATGAATTTGTAATTAATCTATTTGTTCACAGCCGTATCAAAGAAAGTTATTTTCTAATATGCAGTCTCGCAAAGGGCGGCCTGTGGGCGAGGGAACTCTGGAGCGTAACTCGAGTAACGGTAGGCAGGCTGGCAGGCGCGTGTGGCTAAACATTAGCTACCTTCATCGAAGGGGCCAGTAGTCATGTGTTAGTGAGTGGTGTATATTTTTAGATCTTGCTCTTTCCATAGTTGTACAGTAGTGGTAAAGTGAAATGCAAGTCAGGGACTAAAATAAATCCTATTTCCTTTAAATTTTTTCTATTTTTCGAGGTAATCTTTATTACCTTTGGTTGTGGTTGTGTTGAGATTTTACTGTACCTTGAGTAAATGCATATTGATATCAGTAATTTCATCAAAACTGCTCACTTGAATAGCAAATTCAGCCTGCCCGTAAACTTGATGGAAATATGAAGTCACAGATTCTGTTGCTGAAGTAGCCNATTCAGCCTGCCCGTAAACTTGATGGAAATATGAAGTCACAGATTCTGTTGCTGAAGTAGCCTTGAGATAAGACGGTGTGAACGTCTTACTGTCACTTGTCAGATCATGGCGTAACAAGTCATCACCCTGTAAACAATCTTGCAAAGTGTACGGTACTTGNTCTTACTGTCACTTGTCAGATCATGGCGTAACAAGTCATCACCCTGTAAACAATCTTGCAAAGTGTACGGTACTTGGGATATTTCTACTGTCTTTTGTTCGTAGCCAGCACACCCATGTGTCGTCATCCCTACATGACAAGCTGGATGAACTGGAGTCTGAACTGGCAGCAGCGGATATATTGAACCGTTACAACATTCCTAAACCACTCTCTTACATCCACGACACCAAATCCATCACTTTGGATGTCCAGAAGCTGATGACTAAACTTGCAAGGACGCTCATGAAGAGGTAATATTTCCATATTTGATTTAATACTGTTATATAAAGCCATGTCTGAAGCGAAATTGTGATGGTGTTATGGAGAATTGTTTGTGGTAAGCTTTCATTGCTGTCAAAATTTCATAAAAACCTTTATGTGTTTTAATTAATGCTCTTGTACACCATTAATTGTGATGTGTCGTTTATCAGGGTGCCGCCACCTGCCGAGTCACAGTGGCAACAACTTCTCAGCGACATGTTGTTCCTGCAGTCTAAAGTTTTCTACAGCATCACTGCGNTGCCGAGTCACAGTGGCAACAACTTCTCAGCGACATGTTGTTCCTGCAGTCTAAAGTTTTCTACAGCATCACTGCGGAAACTTGTTATGAGGTGAACTCATCTTTACATAAATTAGTGTTTGTTCACAGAATAGATTTTTCTCCCTTAAAANTTGTTATGAGGTGAACTCATCTTTACATAAATTAGTGTTTGTTCACAGAATAGATTTTTCTCCCTTAAAAATCCTACGTACCATATTTATTCCTGTACAATCTGCATATCTTTTCTCTGAAACAAATTTGAAAAGTAGGGATGCTGGTCTCACATGGAGATTAAGGTTTTGGAGAAATAATACAGGACTGGAAATAGTCTGGTTCATCTTAACAGAGACTGCTTTTCCCTCCTGATGAGCACATGGTTATGGTAGGGATAATGGTGTGAACCAAGTGATGTTTAAGGAAACAAAGCAGATATTGATTATGGGAGGAGTAGGAACGTGGCTTTCAGGCTTGTCTTCAAGCACACAACCGGTCTGGTGGACGAGCAGTCCACGTTCACAGTTCATTTAAAGTTGTTCCTGTCTTCCATAANTTCAAGCACACAACCGGTCTGGTGGACGAGCAGTCCACGTTCACAGTTCATTTAAAGTTGTTCCTGTCTTCCATAAGCTGAAGTTGACGTGCTATGAGATACAGTAGATCCCATTTTTTACACCCCCTGATTTTACACTTTCCTTCATTTTACACATATTTTTTCCCGTTCCCATTTACAGTTTTCACAGCATACATTTCCCTATTTTTACACTTTCCTGCATTTGCAAAACTTTTTCCTGATGCATTGAAAAGTTTAAAAAATGGAGTAATTGAACTTTTGTGTTTAAATATCTAGTCTATTTGTGTCGTGCTCACACTGATGACAGCTTCCGGGTCGTGTTATCTATCACTCTGGCTGGCCGGCAGCTGCTGATGTTGCTGGGAGGCATAACAGCCTAAATCACAAAGAAGATAATGTCCATGCTATTTCAGAGATATCAATTATTTTAAATATTGGAAGTATTTATTTCAAGTAAATAAGATACAGCTTGTGCCATATTTAGTTTCAATGTTAACGCGTGATGCATATATAGACTACTTTTTTTACTGCAACTACATATCATCATGTGCGTGCCACGTGCCCTACAAGTGATATAGTCCTGAACTGCAGCTACCCAAGCCAACATTACATCTCTTGTAATAAGGTAGATGCCTGGAGCCTGTAATGCACCGGGAAGAAGAATATATTGATTGCCCCCGCCTTAAAAAAAAAGCCCAGTGAAATGGGAATATACCAGTAAACCATGCCAGTGAAACATCACCTAAGCTCGCGCAGCCGATGTAACCCCGCATAGCAGGGAGGCCTGCTTCCAGCCCCCCCAAGAGATGGCATCAGAATCGGCTCCGCCCAGGAGGGAGGAGCCACCCCTGCTGGACCTACCCGAAGCCCGAGGGCACCTCAGATGATCCCCAGTGCAGGAGAAGATATGTCCCTGCAGCGTCGCAGAACGGCAGTTCACATCAGTAGCTCGCCTTCGCACAAGTCAAGACAAGGCTCTAAGCTCTGTTTGCTCTATACCGCGTCGAGCCCATTGACGGCGGAGATCCAGCTCCACTAACCATCACCAGTAGGCCGGAGGCCCGCCAGCTGTAGCTAAATACGCCTCTGCCGAGCCGTCCAGCAGACACCATCGCCACTAACCAGCTGGACCAGGAGACCCAACATTGGACCAGCCCCGAAGAGCACCCATTGACCGGCAGTGGGAGGTAAGCCAGGGGCCCCACCAACTCCCTGCAATCGCAAACCAGCATTAGCATAGATCGACTTCATGCCAAGCCGGCGGCCTACCCGCCCGACGCTATATAAAGGGTAAGCGCCAGATCTTACAGACCCTGCCACATTAGGGTGTGTAAACCCCTTTTACCTGTGTTCCTGATCTAGCATAAACTAGAAACATCTTCTATTGAGGCGCTTATGTGTTCCTGTCCCCAGACCATCACGCATCAGTGTATAGCTTGTGCAACACAGCTTTATATGCATTTCTTGCATGGGGGCAGGTGGTACACTGGTAAATACGGTATTGTGCACTCTACTAACCTTGTGGCTTAATTCTTTATTGACTAACGTCTTAGTTGCGAACATGCACCGTTGCAGAGCCTGTTGTGTCATGGAAAAACCTATAATAGGACGAATCAGAAAGACCAAAAAACAAGCCAATATTAACTCATATATAGATACATAATTCCTCGGAAGAAATCAAGTTAGTAATCACAAAACAGTTCTTAAAGACCCTGGAACAAGTTCATACAGTATTCAAATGACTGACAACAGTTGAAAAAGTAACTTATAATGATACAGCAAAAACAACACACACCTGCACAGTGTGGAAAGCAAACATGTAAATACTCAAAACTTGTGCAATGCAAAGAATACAACAAATGAACTCTGTACACTTCCTACGAAGAAACAAATGAATTGTTTGGGAGTGATGGTATTATTTTGTTTCTGCTGCATGTTCAGGAAACGAAAGTATCACAGGACAGAACAGTGGCTAATTTCTGGTGTCAAGGTGACTTCAGTAGCTTAGTTGGTTGGGAAACACGGGTTTTAGTGATGTTCCCGAGTGCAAAGTCTTACTACCCTCCTGCTACTAGGCATGTGCAAAGCTTCGATGGTATGATCAAAGTTGAATGTGATGCATGATGTTGGGTGACTGACGATGACATCACGGTCTGGCAAGGTTTTGTGTGTCAGTCAGACACACAGGCAGTATGCTTGGCTGACTTTACTGGCTGCTAACCGGACCTTGGCCGGTGCATAGGCTAGAGTACCTGGCTTGACGGCAAGGCACAAAGTCGGCTGTGGGCTTGGTTGTCCTTCGTATTACTGGTTGACACACAGCCACTGATTTACCTGTATTGGGCATGGCCTAGGGTAGCTCCTGACTCAGTTACTGTTGCTGCTGAGGTCGGCCAGAACTCATGCCCAGTCCTTGGGCGGAGGTCGTGCTGCGGTTGGCGGTGCTGAAGGGTGCCAGCGGAGGGCTGCTGGTCTTTGTATTCCGGAACCACGGGTTCGCTATCCCCAGTGGCACGTGACGCCCCTGATGGAAGTCGGTGACAACCGGATGCAGCTGGCCGGTGGTCTTGAATGGGGGCTGAAATAAGGAGGGGAAGGTAGCTGGGAGATGAGGCCTCCCTAATTGTCAGGCGGCTTGAGCTCGTTCTGGGAGGGTTATGCTGCAAAGTGCAGTTGGGGCTGGGTTTTAGCTCCCATTGTATTCGGAGGCAGTAGCTGCCTTTCTAGCTTGCCACTTCGTACCACTCCTATGGGTGTAGGACATAAAGGTAGGTACTAAAGTCGGCTCGAGTAGCAAGTTGTTTCTGGGTTCAAACCCCTCCTGGGGTGACGTGATGACACGTGAAGATGAGGCGAAGTTGTGTTTAAATAATTGTCAGTGTGCGTCACACGTCAAATTTTATCATTCAGTTGTATTTTACTATCAAATTTACTGTTTGATTAATGCAAAGTTTTTAATCATTCAAACATGTGTAACAAGAAACATGTGCACATTGTGTGCAACTTATTTCCTGCATTTTGGTTGAATATCAACATCTGCAAAATTGTGTGTTACAAATAAAAATGGGGATAAAGACAACACAGAGGAATCACATGAGAAAGAACTATTCTTCAGAAGGAAGAATCATATTCCTATTAGGAATTTTCTACAGAAGTTGGTGATCGGTCAGTAACATGCAATTACTGCAAACAGTCTTCGAAACAATCAGGTGATGAGTTTATTGTAAGTGTATTTAGCATGTTTCTCTACGCTTTTATATGTGTGTAAATTATTGCTGAGGATGCTGCTCATGTTTGGTCTATGTAACAGTTTTTGTCTTCACAGTGGGTTATCAGAAATTTGTAATGCAATTTCGGCCGACTGGCATTCTGAAGCACATATAAACAAATTGGCTTAAATGTTACCGTCCCTGCGCAATTTAAGAATGTTCAAATTTATTCACCTACTACTATTTGGGTTACTTTAGCTAGAGAAGTAGTGTTTTCATATGTCTTGGGATTATGTTAAGTTATAAGATTATATAGAAAAATTATAGGATAAAATACTAAAATGTGTGAATTGTTTTTGTTGCATTGTCTATTGCAGCAGTGCTTTTTCGTTGTCTTTTCTAACTTTCTAACTTTGTGACCTGTAGGTACAGTAAAAACAAGTTTTTGCATTCAATTTGAATTCACATGAATAGCTACTGTTTACTTGAAACACTGATTGACAATGGAAAAGTACCTAATATTCACACATGCCTGCCCGCTGCTGCGGTAGGAAGTTCAGTTCTTTGTTTCTGGTCCCTAAATGAGATAACACACAAGTGTTTAATGCGACCTGTCATCAGCATCACACAACATGCCACAAATTAGAATTTGAGCTTCTTTATTCCTCCCATAAGATTATACAGAAGGGGAATGGACAGGTGTGATCGCACAAATTTCTGAAGTTAAATGTTGTCGTTGTTCCAACAATGCACAGGAATTCAACGTTTTTATGTTTTTATTTGTATGGTTATTGTAGTTGGTATTTTTTAATGAATGGTCATACTTGTATAGGCACTGTGCATGCCTGTAATTTTAATTTTTTAATATTTCTGTATATTTTGTTAAATTGTGTTCATTTTTGTGCAAGTATATTGAATTCTTTAATTTCTTAATAAACAAAAAATCAAATTAAAATTATAAAACCTTGTGCGCAAAATATGTTTTTTTTTTCTTTGTGTTCTTTGTAGATTTATGTGGCCACACTATTATCGTCTGGCAGCAAGACAAACATCATTGCAGCCAGCAACATTCTCCAGTGCCATTGCCTGGAGCAGAACAATAAGAAGATAACATTTGAAAACAGTGTGGCTCTGGTTATCCAAGCTGCAATGGAGTATTTTGACTCTGCTGGCAGCCTGTTGGATCCAACCATGGAACTTGCAAAGTAAGTTTAGAATGTCAGCTTGCTTATAGACAGTTGTGATTGATATCAAAGTACTGCCTATGCAACAATGATTGCCGAATTTAACCTTGTGCCTTTTCAGTGAATAATGTGAAAAAGTGCAAACTGCTGCTTAGAAAAATTAGTTGGACATTTTTTGGTGTACTTATTATTAGCTTGTGAGTGGCTTGATAAATTGAGTAACATATCTACATGTTAGGATTTGAAAGAAAATTTATAAATTTACTTTCTTTCCAAGTAGGGTTGTGCAAATACAACTTTATTTTCTCACAAAATGAAAATAAAAAAACTATGTTATGAACTTTTAGAAGATTGAAACAAAAGGAAAAGAATTTCATCAGAGCTGAGTTGTAATGAAAGTCTAAAGAATATTCATTATATTTTAGCAAGTTATTCATTATCACAAATTGATTGCAAAACCAAACACAAAAATCAGAGTACATAGAGTATTTGTCATAGGGGTTCGTGCCTATATTTAAATTCCACTTACATGTAGTTGATTTTAGTTATGAAATGACAACCAACAAGATTATTTTCAGACCAAAATTTCCTTTACTGGTGCAAGAAATGAGCATTTATTCAACACTCGAAAATTCATCGAAATTGAGGATTTTTGTTTCATTACAACTTTTGGAAACGAAATGTCTTATCAAAACAAAAATAAAAGTTGTCATTTTTAATTTTCATTTTGGTATACTGAATATTTGCACAATACTATTTCTAAGTAAGAGCCAAGGTGAGATGGATAGAGTTTATTTATTATATGTAATATAAAGTTTTGTAATTTTAAAATGTAGAACTTTACGTTATGTGTTTCTTCACATTATATGTATTCTTTACTGACTTATGTAAGTCTCGTGTATAATTTTTTTCTCAGCACAGTTTTGCTCAGCATAGAATTTTGGTTGAAGAAAGCTGCAGATATGATAAAAATAAACTCAACCATTTTTTGGTAAAATTGGCACCTCGGAAATTGGATGGGCATAATATTTGTCTCTTGACAAAGTGTACTGCTGCTTGCTCCAGCAGTCTTTGACATGAGCGGAAGCTTTCAAGGTCAACGGGTTCAGTCTAAGCGTAACAAATTTGCCATGCTCATTTTCATATTTCACAACTCTTAACGTGAATCAGGCTGTATGTATATACCGTATTGTCATGAATATAAGTTGGTATTTTTTTCCAAAACTTTTGTGCAAAAATTAAAGACCCGACCTGTATGTGGGCACTTCAGAAGTGAAGGTGAAACCAGCAGTGAAAAGAGTGAAACCACCAGTGATGATGAATAGGTAACTAAAATTAACTGTTACCAACATGTACAGGACTTATGTTCAGTATTTATTAATTTTATTTTTTACTTGGGAAATATTTTGTGCCTACATTAAAAAGTTAATTTGGCTTGAAAGCTTTTAGTGACACTAAAAAAAATTAATTGAACATAAAATTATATATAATGAGTAAGTTTATATTTATATTAACTTATGGTTTCTACCTATCCCAAAATTTATTCTAGAGTCAGAACCGTAAAATAAATAGATCAATTTATATGCGAGCCAACTTATATTCGTGACAATACGGTAGTGTCTTCTTTTTGTGTCCGTAATTCTTCACTTGTTCAGCAATAACTTTTAAACTGTCACTGGTACATTTTTTGCTTCTCTTAGGCTCCATCCTAGTTGTACCCTGTATCCCTCAGAGAAGAGTACCATTACATCGAGCATCACCACTGGTCATGTCACAAGGGTAGCAGTATGTGTACCCTTGTCATATAGCATCTGACTCCAGGCAGCGTGCAACAGTCCAGCACATGTCTTTGATGGGTGGCTGCTGCAAACCTCTTGGCCCCTCCATGCCGGACAGTCCAGCACATGCACCCTGGCCGCCCAGTAGGGATGGTTTGCTCTTACCACTGTGGTCCCACCCCTCCTTGACTCACCTTTTTCTGTGTTAGGGTCAGCAAGCAACCACTCTCTCATGGCAGCTTTCTTGCTGCTCACGAATAATTTACAGCAGATCTCCAGCTTGTGCTAGCTTTGCTTGCCTACTTACTTGACTGGCCAGATATGTCCTTCAGGCATCCTGCAGTTCTGCTAGTTTCATCCCGCCATGTCTTAGTCAGTTTCCATATGCCTCTTGGCAACCTAGGGACCCTGGCCTTCAGACATTTTCCAGAGTACATGCTGAGTGTCTGTGCAAGTTTGCATTGCCAATAAACTTCTAAGACTCAATCTGCTGTGTTCCATTTCTCAACATGATTGGTTTGACGTGCTACGAGTGANATTGCCAATAAACTTCTAAGACTCAATCTGCTGTGTTCCATTTCTCAACATGATTGGTTTGACGTGCTACGAGTGACGTCATTCTCTCATGTAGCCTCGCCACAGCCGTGGCCCCCTCCTATGAAGAGCTGTTATGCCGTACACACCACAGGACACCTTCAAGCCAGGGATGGCTTGCCCAGCTGTTGCCGCCTGCTGCGCTGCAACGCGCTTCACATCACGTCACCGCTCTCTTACCCCTCCAGCGCCCTCATGAGGGGAAGTAGCAGTCGCTCTCTTTTATTCTCTTCTCTCCTTCGCCTCTTGCTCTCGCTCTCTCTCTCTCTCTCTCTCTCTCTCTATCTCTCTATCTCTCTCTCTCTATCCCTCCCCCCCTCCTCGAAACACCGCATCCCTCGTGCTGTCCCTGTGCACCAAGTATAAATAGGACCCGCAGTCCTCAGTTCGAGGCTGTCTCACGCCAGTTCAGTAGCACGCTGTTACTCTGCCCGAGAACCATCAGACATCACATCTTGCCTTCGCAGAACGTCACGCTGCCCGAGCATCCATCGACTTTCTCAAGTCATCACTGCATTTCACAGTCCAATCGAGAGTTCTACTCTGTACTACACCACTNGAGCATCCATCGACTTTCTCAAGTCATCACTGCATTTCACAGTCCAATCGAGAGTTCTACTCTGTACTACACCACTTTGCAGCCCGCCAGTATACCGATGCTGCTGCGTTTCCAGTTACCTTGTATCTCACCTACAGCTATCATGAGTATGAGTACCGCTGACTTGAGGTTGCTCTCACCCCCCGCACTGCAGCGTCCTCCGAGACTGGGTAAAATATCAGTTGGCAACTTAGGATCGGTCCTTCAGGTCTCAGTCAGGGTACAGGCTGTTCTATGTGTGTTTGATTGAGCAATCAATAAAATAGGCATAAATCTGACTTGGTTGAGTTGTCTCTTCCAGCACTCTGTATTACCTACACCTTACTTTCACTATCTCTGGTTCATCACCAGTCCTAGTAAAACTCTTCTAGGGATAGCCATGAGCCGAAACCTTATTTCTTTTCTCCTACTGATAATTGCTTCAAAGTGCAGCTTAGAAAATTTGCTTTCTTATGCCCCACGAGAGCAGTTGTCCCTTGGACTATCGACCTTCCAGTAAGTGCCTGGGTCTGCCCGCAACGCCTCGCGCGCCAGGTTACCTTCTTGGAAACAATAGGCCAACCCCCACGGAGCCCCACTCTACGCGAAACCTGGGTATGCCCGTGACGTCTCGCGCACCGGGGAGCCACGGGAGTGGACGCCCCCTCGTCTTCTACTGTAACCTCCAGTTTGGTACTTGGGTCTGCCCACAACATAAAGCGCGCCAAGCCACTGGACTGAAGGCCAGTAGAACAGACCTCCAACCTCACATGATCTCTCCATCAGGCTGTGTCTACCCCTTACTGGTTACCTCCCCACCACCTTATGTCTCATTAANCAACCTCACATGATCTCTCCATCAGGCTGTGTCTACCCCTTACTGGTTACCTCCCCACCACCTTATGTCTCATTATAGGGCAGGGCAGGGCTAGCTTAGGCTGGGATATTGAGGGAAAACGGTCCAGTTGGTAACCAGATATACACCTGTCAGTTACATTCATATTCTTACTCTCTGGAAGCTCAATACCAGACCATTCTACAGGTCGAGGGAACTCCTTGCCGACTTAGCAGGCAATCCGTACGATGTTGCGCTCCAGTTCAAGTGGATGGATCTACCCCCTCGTTAGTCTTGCCCTCACCGGCTTCCACCGAATTCTGCTCTCGAGCTGTATTTATTTCCTTGTATGCTCTTCTGAAGAGACTATTGGCAGTCGATCAGACTCCAGCCTTAACACTCGCTAGGTTGCCTTCAACAGTGCGTGCTTAGCCCAGTTTATTCCACTTTCGTTAGCATATCAACTTGTGTTTTTCAACACATGGTAAGAAGCTCTGGTCATGGAGCGATCTCCAACATTACCGAGTGTTGGCCTGAGTACCTCGTCTGCACCGGACGTAGTGTGTACTGGGGTCACNTGGAGCGATCTCCAACATTACCGAGTGTTGGCCTGAGTACCTCGTCTGCACCGGACGTAGTGTGTACTGGGGTCACTCTCACCCCAAGACTCGGATCGAACCTCGTTACTTCCCTGCGGTATTCAGTTTTGTTTTGTAAAATCCTAAAGACGGAATAAAACGTATATCTACCAGCTACCTCTTCGTGGTCTGGTCAATCTCTTTCACTTTACACCTTTCCTACCCGCTTTGCCTTCTGTGTGAACATCTTCCTAAGTACTTCCAANCTGGTCAATCTCTTTCACTTTACACCTTTCCTACCCGCTTTGCCTTCTGTGTGAACATCTTCCTAAGTACTTCCAAGTGCACGCGTGACCGTTGCGTTAGATAATCGAACCACGTCCTCACTAAAGGGCGCTCCCGCCTCTTGTTGGTATTTGGTTTTTAGTGCTGGCAGGTTGATACCTCCCCAGTGCTACGGCGTAAAAGTAGGTATTGATTCTGCTCTCGGCGTAAGGCGCCAGCAATTGATGCTAGCCCTCAGTGTTAGGGCGTAGGAATATGTTGACGCTACTATCCCTAGGTCCAATTTACCAAATAAATTCACCTTATTTTGCGAGATAACATATGTCAGTTTTATTTTTGCTTAACAGGTTAACTTCTACATGAACACACGAGACAACTCCCCCCCCCCCNTTTATTGTTAATGATCAGTATTGTATATACTTAAAATGAACACTTTTTTTTTAAAATTGGGATTTTGAAAATGGGTTAGCATTATATTCGTGACTTGAGCCATGTTACCTCCCAGCGAATCATTTCCTTTTGCCGCCTGTGTGGCACTGGGTGACAGATAACACTATAGGAAACTTGTCAAGTTTGTGACTTTGATACTTTTTGCAGACTTTTATAACTAAATAAATGTAATAATAGTGTGCGCTTTGCAGATCATGCCTTAATTTGATCGTTGATGACCATGATGAGGTGAAGGAGAAGTTGGACCTGGTTGCCTCTCTGCAGTTGCTTAATGACTTTGGTCTCATCATGCTTCCCCTGCAAGGTATGCNGAGAAGTTGGACCTGGTTGCCTCTCTGCAGTTGCTTAATGACTTTGGTCTCATCATGCTTCCCCTGCAAGGTATGCATTCACATAAATAACCAGCATTCATAATGGAGTATTATCGACTTTTATGTAGTGATGTATTCTGCACGAGGTTCATGTAAAAAATGTTGTGCTTTTGGATTATTCACCTTGTGAAACTTGTAAACTGGACTTGACATTTTGAATTTAAATGTCACATGCTACTGGCTCNTTTTGGATTATTCACCTTGTGAAACTTGTAAACTGGACTTGACATTTTGAATTTAAATGTCACATGCTACTGGCTCGTGGTGCCCTCGGATTGCAGTAATATCCTGTAGGTTGTTTTTAGCCAGACTACATTACCTGTGTAGCCAGTAGCTTTTAGGTGTTTCCTCATGGCGGTAAGTGATGCAGTCGAGTCCTCGTTCAGTCATTTGGCCTTCTTNAGCCAGTAGCTTTTAGGTGTTTCCTCATGGCGGTAAGTGATGCAGTCGAGTCCTCGTTCAGTCATTTGGCCTTCTTACTAGTAATTGTCATGTATATTAATCTTTACAGTCCACCTTTACTCGCATTATAAAACAAGTAGTCTTTCAATTCAAGTCCTACAAACGTCCAGTAAGAACGCTAATAAGATTTGTGGAACATTGTGGACCTAACCTTACGTTGTCATGTGGGTATGTTGCCTTGTTGAGAGACAACTGTGATCTAATCTAGCTGCTCAGCCATATGAACAAACATTTTGTTCCATCAACACTAAATAATTCATTGAATGAATAAGATTGGTTGGAGAATTAAATGAAGAAGGAAAACTTCCATGTGCCACTTTGACGTTCTCATGTCTTTAGCATCACTTCATTCACGTCCCAATTCACTAGTCTGGTTGTGCAAACCCATGGCTCTCACTATCACTCAATACCTGTAGAAGTTGTACTGGACATAATACGTAATATTCAGTTAGTGCCATGGTTCGTCACGACCACTGCTTTCCATGCTAGTGGCCGTAAAAGATCCATATGCCTGCTTACAGAAGCCTCACTAACATCAGCTGCTGCTTTTTTTCTGAATCTCTTCCCCTCTCCCTGGACATTGAAGCNCTGCTTACAGAAGCCTCACTAACATCAGCTGCTGCTTTTTTTCTGAATCTCTTCCCCTCTCCCTGGACATTGAAGATAGATAATAGGATTTGTTATTTTTCAGTCTTGGCTTTTTTTTGTTTATTGTGTTTGTTTCCATGAGAAACCTGTCATTACAGTATTCAGTCTATTTACACTCCGTTTTCATNTTTTTTTGTTTATTGTGTTTGTTTCCATGAGAAACCTGTCATTACAGTATTCAGTCTATTTACACTCCGTTTTCATTTAATAAATTAATTTTTTTCATTTTCATTTTAATTATTTAGTTCTGTTGACCATACATACATACATACATACATACATACATACATACATACATACATACATACATACATACATACTTACTTACTTACTTACTTACATACATACATACATACATACATACATACATACATACATACATACATACATACATACATACATACATACANGTATAGGACAGTCGTATTCTCAAGCCTTTGTTTTCAGCTGTATTTTGCAGAACACATGTAAACTTATTGAGGGCTTGTATTATGTAAAAAATTTTAAAAGGTGAAGTGTTAAATTTTTCTATCTGTCCTTGTTTGTGTCACATCTCTGTTTGGTTTCTCTTTAAAATGTGTGTTTCAGATCATTTATAGTCAATAATTCTTCAGTAGATGNGTGTCACATCTCTGTTTGGTTTCTCTTTAAAATGTGTGTTTCAGATCATTTATAGTCAATAATTCTTCAGTAGATGCCACTTTATCAAAGACAGCAGAACATCTCATTGCTTCTTTAATGTATTTCTTTAAAATATGATAAAATGTGTGTAGGTTTGTCAAGTTAGACATCATATTGAATTACAGTGTCAAATGTTATTGTATAGTTTAGTGGCATGTGAAATGTTTTTTTTTTCATTGTTTTTTTTGTAAGGTATTTTCTGAAATTTGGATGGTTCATATATTTTTTAAGTGTTTTTGTTCAGGTAGTTCCAGGCAAATTATTAGAAACCTCATTGTAATCTGATTATTTATGAGTTCCTAAAGTGTAGGAGGGGAGGAGGACTAAAGTTGACATGCCATGAGCGACATCATTNAATCTGATTATTTATGAGTTCCTAAAGTGTAGGAGGGGAGGAGGACTAAAGTTGACATGCCATGAGCGACATCATTCTTTCATCTATCCTCGCTACAGCCGCGGTCCCCTCCTAAGTAGAGCATTACGCCGTACACGCCACAGCATGCCTTCACGCTAGGGATGGCTTGCTCAGCTGTTGCCGCCTGCTGCGCTGCAACCCGCTTTGCATTCCGTCGCCGCTCTCCGTCCCTCCAGCGCCTGGCGTATGAGGGGAAGTAGCCGCCGCTGTCTGTTACTCTCTTCTCTCCTCAGCTTCTCTCTTTCTTTCCACATTCTGCAACCGCCATGCTGGCCCTCTGCGCTGCATATGAATAGGACTCGCAGTCCTCAGTTTGGGCTGTCTCGCGCCAGTCTAGCAGCAGAACGTCACACTGCCAGAACGCTCACTGAGAAGCCTTTTTACCTCCGCAGAACGTCATGCTGCCCGAGCAACCATAGACTTTTTCCAATTGTTACTTCCTTTCGCAGTCCTGTTGAGAGTTTTACTCTGCATGACACCGCCTTGCTGCCCGCCAGCATGCCGAAACCACTGCCGCGCTTTGTTACGTTGTAGCTTACCTACAGCTATCACGAGTAAGAGTGCTGCTGACTTGTGGTCCCCCCCCCCTACATTGCCTTATCTTCCGAGACTAGGTAAATAACCTGTTGGCAACCTAGGATCGGCCCTTCAGGGCTCAGTCAGGGTACAGGCTGGTTTGTGTGTGTTTGATTGAGCAATCAATAAAACAGGCATAAATCTGACTTGTTTGAGTTATCTCTTCCAGCTCTCTGTATCTCTCATACCTTGCTCCTGCCAAGCCCTATTTTCATCACCAGTCCTAGTAAGACACTTCTAGGGTTAGCCATGAGCCAACCCTCACTCATTTTTCTCTCCTGTTGGTAACTGTCTGGAAGTGCAGCTTGGGAAGTTCGCCTTCCTATGCCTTACTAGAGCAGTTCTCTCTTGGACTATCGCCCCTCCGGCAGATGCCAGGGTCTGCTAGCGACATTTTGTTTGCCAGGTCTCCTGTTTGAACACGATAGGCCAACCTATAAGGAGCCCCACTTCCCGTGACACCTGAGTCCGCTAGCGATGTTTCGCTCACCAGGGTTTCGCCGGAGTTGACACCCCTAGCCCTCCTGCTGTAACCTCCAGTTTGGTACTTGGGCCCGCTAGTGACGTTCCGCTCGCCAAGCCACCGAGCTGAAGACCAGTAGAACAGGCTTCCAACCTCACCTAACCTCCGCACCCTACTGTCCATCAGGCTGTGTCTACCCCTTACTGGCCACCCACTATCTACCTATCAGGTCTTCCACACCCTCCACACAATAGGACTGGGCGGGGCAAGACTGCCAAGTTGGGGCTATCTCAGGCTGGGTTATTGAAGAGTAGCGATTCAGTTGACAACCGGGTTTACACCCGGAAGAAAGAGGAGGTCGCATGNTCAGTCAGGGTACAGGCTGGTTTGTGTGTGTTTGATTGAGCAATCAATAAAACAGGCATAAATCTGACTTGTTTGAGTTATCTCTTCCAGCTCTCTGTATCTCTCATACCTTGCTCCTGCCAAGCCCTATTTTCATCACCAGTCCTAGTAAGACACTTCTAGGGTTAGCCATGAGCCAACCCTCACTCATTTTTCTCTCCTGTTGGTAACTGTCTGGAAGTGCAGCTTGGAAAGTTCGCCTTCCTATGCCTTACTAGAGCAGTTCTCTCTTGGACTATCGCCCCTCCGGCAGATGCCAGGGTCCNGGAAAGTTCGCCTTCCTATGCCTTACTAGAGCAGTTCTCTCTTGGACTATCGCCCCTCCGGCAGATGCCAGGGTCCGCTAGCGAAGTTTTGTTTGCCAGGTCTCCTGTTTGAACACGATGGGCCAACCTATAAGGAGCCCCACTTCCCGTGACACCTGAGTCCGCTAGCAATGTTTCACTCACCAGGGTTCCGCGGGAGTTGACACCCCTAGCCCTCCTGCTGTAACCTCCAGTTTGGTACTTGGGCCCGCTAGTGACGTTCCGCTCGCCAAGCTACCGAGCTGAAGACAAGTAGAACAGGCTTCTAACCTCACCTAACCTCCGCACCCTACTGTCCATCAGCTGTGTCTACCCCTTACTGGCCACCCACTATCTACCTATCAGGTCTACCACACCCTCCACACAATAGGACTGGGCGGGGCAAGATTGCCAAGTTGGGGCTAGCTCAGGCTGGGTTATTGAAGAGTAGCGATTCAGTTGACAACCGGGTTTACACCCGGAAGAAAGAGGAGGTCGCATGCCAGAGAGGGTCTGCAACCAGTTTGAGCGCCCACCTGAACCTCATCTGGTATGTACCTCGTGCACTATCTCCGCTGCCACCAACGCCACCGAAGAAGACTCCTACCTTCATCCGGCCATCCAATGTTACTAGGGTAGTCATGCCCCTTAACGTTTTACCCACTTATACCCTGACTAAGGGTACCCACTCGCCCATTGCTCGTAAGGGCACCACCCAAAGCACAATGCTCAATCATAGAAGTCGCCAAGCCTAGCAACGTAGGTACCAGGAAAAATCCTGTGTAAGTGGTGACCACTGCTACACCATCGCCCAGGGGGAAGTACCTTGCCGCTGCCCTCCAACTGCCAACCCCACTAAGGGTGAGCAGCGAGGTGACAAAGTGTGTTACTGATGCCAATTTTTGTAATGTTGTCTGCCCTGAAACTTTGTTGTTCCTGGCTGTGTAATGAAAACACATTATAAAATGTACCCTAATTACTGGNATGTTGTCTGCCCTGAAACTTTGTTGTTCCTGGCTGTGTAATGAAAACACATTATAAAATGTACCCTAATTACTGGCATGTACAACAGTTTTATTCTAGTTTTTATGTATGGATAGAAGTGCCCATGTTATCCCCCATCTGAAAAAATTTGAAGTCAACATATTTGCTTGAATAACAAAGAAATTGTTAATATTATTTTTCTGGATATAAATGTTTCCTTAGGTTACCAGCATTAAAAAAAATTTGTTTATAACAATATAATGTACTTTCTAACCGAAAAACACCAAAGGGTAAACTAGAAAAGTGTGACTTCATTTGGTTTTAAGTTGGTGTGAGATGTAGTACACTATACATTACTAGACATCGGATTATATGCACTAACAAAATGCCAAAATGNTTTAAGTTGGTGTGAGATGTAGTACACTATACATTACTAGACATCGGATTATATGCACTAACAAAATGCCAAAATGTGCATGCAAATATGCTTTAAAAAAGGCCCAAATATGCGCAATAAAAATGTGAAACTTCATTTTAATTTTGGTTTTATTTTCCTTTAATCAGCAATAATTAAATAATAAAAAGCANCAATAAAAATGTGAAACTTCATTTTAATTTTGGTTTTATTTTCCTTTAATCAGCAATAATTAAATAATAAAAAGCAATAAATCAATCATATCATTTAACAAATTATGTTAAGTACCTATCATGTAGCAAATTAAACTCAATATCACACATAATTCTTGTGACAATACACTGTCATGTACTTTTCCAAATTTTCTAGAGAAAATTTGTGACGTTTGTCGCCTAATAATAATTTGTAAGCCGAAAATGACCTCTCCACATCAGCCGACGTCACTGGGNAAATTTGTGACGTTTGTCGCCTAATAATAATTTGTAAGCCGAAAATGACCTCTCCACATCAGCCGACGTCACTGGGCAGAATTTGAAATTTGGCGCCATTTCTTCAGATATCTCTTTTGGCAGGGTGTGATGTGTGCCATCGATATAAGCATTAATCTCCTTGATTGCTTCAGGACCCAGGTTTTTACGCAGAACAGCGTTTTATTTTCCACGGATCTTTTCCGATAGTGAATTAGGAACGGCGTGAGTCTGTTTGATCATTTTCTCCAGTATTTCTGGGGCCTTGAAGAGTGGAAGGTTTTTTGTTTCCAATTTCTCTATGACGTCGGGTATGTTGCTGAAATTTGTAGTAATGAGGGTGATATTCTGTTTGATGAAGCGTCTTCAAATGCTAGCTTGCTTGAATGAACTGCAATGGCCTCTGAACTGTCAAATTGACCAACCACTTGTTTTATGGCCTCAAAATTCTCAGCATAAAACAATACANGCAATGGCCTCTGAACTGTCAAATTGACCAACCACTTGTTTTATGGCCTCAAAATTCTCAGCATAAAACAATACATCCTTCAACCAGGTACCCCATCACGTAATTACAGGTTCTGGAGGCAGTGCTAGATTTGGCAGCTGCTCTTTGTAAGCTTGTACCTGTGACGGTGCTTTTAGAAATACTTTCTTTGTAGAGGAAATCAATTTATTGACATTCCCAAATTCTTTCCTTATCTCTTCTGCAAGTCGATGAAATCCATGGGCCAAACAGGTAATATGCAGTAATTTTGGATAAAACACTTGCAGAGCTTGACCATCTTTAACCATATAAGGAGCAGCCCCAGAAACAAAGACACAGATTTTTTCGTCCATAGAAAAATCAGGAAACAATGATTTTATGCAATCATTTACGAACCGGGCAATAGTTGAATGGTTCGTTTTTTCTAGGGCCTTACAGGTAACAAAGTGGGGAGTAGAGGGTTCCTTTGTTAATTTTCCAACTATCAAATTTGCTATATATCGTCCGCATGAAACCGTTGTTTCATCAGCTGAAATCCAGAGCAAATTTTTCGAAAGATTGGTGCAAATTTCACTTAACTCGTCTTTGTAGATACCTGACAGGTAGTTTTTCCTAATTGTACATTCTTCAGGAACTATATGATTTGTGCAATATTTCTTGAGAAATTGCCAGCATACTGGGTTATTCAGTTGATGAAATGGAATATTGCAACCAATAAACAACTGGCATAAATCTTTATTAAATTCTGTTTTCTTTGTAGAATCCGAAATAGAAGGCTTAATTTGAGTCAGCAGTTGTTGATGACTTGTTGAAGAATTATTTCTTGCTGCTATGTGAGAAGCAGTATTTACGTGTTGATCAATCTGATATTTTTTCGAAGAAGGTATACGCTTGTCACAAACCTTGCAGAAAATCACATCGCCATCAGTTGTAAATTGGCCTGGGTACCGTTTAATCCAAGATTCCATTAAACTCTGGGTGTTCTTTTTCACTGGCGGCATTGTCGTTGTTACGGTCGAATCAAAACAAAAACCAATCGTGCGTAACCAAACACTGCGGGTAACTGAATGTGCAAGTGCTTGGGGCGGTCACGCCCACGCGTGCCGCAGCGCGCACCCCTTTCGCCTAATGCTATTCTCCTCGCTATCGAAATAACAAGATTGGGAAGAAACTATTCAAATATGCAATAACGNTTAAACTCTGGGTGTTCTTTTTCACTGGCGGCATTGTCGTTGTTACGGTCGAATCAAAACAAAAACCAATCGTGCTTAAACAAACACTGCGGGTAACTGAATGTGCAAGTGCTTGGGGCGGTCACGCCCACGCGTGCCGCAGCGCGCACCCCTTTCGCCTAATGCTATTCTCCTCGCTATCGAAATAACAAGATTGGGAAGAAACTATTCAAATATGCAATAACGCTATAAATATCACATTTTATGCATTTGTATATGCAATTATGCAAATGCATATAATCCAATGTCTATACATTACTATNCTATAAATATCACATTTTATGCATTTGTATATGCAATTATGCAAATGCATATAATCCAATGTCTATACATTACTATCAGTTGCATATGTGTAGTCCACCACTAACATATATGTGTAAATATAGCTAAAATATGTGTACAGATAATTTGTAGGGGAATTGACTTTTTCTGAAGCACTGTGGGAAAATGGTGNTAAATATAGCTAAAATATGTGTACAGATAATTTGTAGGGGAATTGACTTTTTCTGAAGCACTGTGGGAAAATGGTGTCATCTCAGAAAGTTAACGACCATTTATATCATATATGGATCACGCCACATGTGTTGTTTCTGTACGACACCACGATCATTGCTGAAAGTCCCAAGAGCAGGCTTCATTGTGCAGTGAGGCTGTGCACGGACCGCATGCGGNCATTGCTGAAAGTCCCAAGAGCAGGCTTCATTGTGCAGTGAGGCTGTGCACGGACCGCATGCGGCTGGTGGAGTCGTGCGTGCGCAAGCGGCCCATGGCATACCGCAGCTGCCGCGAGCTACGGGAGCTGGCAAAAAAGCTGCGCGTGGCTGGCACTGACGGCAGGCACCGGGAGGCGCAGGTGCTTGCGCTTATCGCAGAGACTGCATTTGAGGTACTGGGCTGTCGTCATCGTACTGGTGGGCAAAATTTTGTAAGGTGCCCTGCATGGCCAAGGTTGCTAATGTTCTTTGGAACAAAGGGCTCAGGTTTAAATCGTGGGCAAGCCATGAATTTGTGTTTCTAGTTGTGTTGTAAGTTTACATTACATAAGATGTTCCTTGATTAATCTTCCACCATAAAACAGACATACGAAAGCAATAATTTAAATGAAAAAAAAATCTTTTGCTGGTCTTGGTGTTTAAAGAGCTCTTTTCAGACCAGAGCAATTTTCTGTTAGTTTTCTGTTGTGGTTCATTGTTTGAAGATACTAGTTTTCTTTTATAATCTTATTTAAAAAAAATGGATTAAGGATTTCTTTACAAAAATATTTAAAGCAAAATAATTCNAGTTTTCTTTTATAATCTTATTTAAAAAAAATGGATTAAGGATTTCTTTACAAAAATATTTAAAGCAAAATAATTCATTCAGCTTAGGTAAGACTGGAAAAATTAAGTGTGTACTGTAAATATACTGAGAGTACNTTTAAAGCAAAATAATTCATTCAGCTTAGGTAAGACTGGAAAAATTAAGTGTGTACTGTAAATATACTGAGAGTATATACAACCGACATGTTCAGGAAAAGTGGACAGTGTTTGTGAGATGTACATGGTGTTATTGATTAGACAAGGTAAAAGACATATTAACACTGTCAAAGTTATTATTACGTCAAGGACAAAATGGTGTGTTGGTTGAAAGGGAATGAGTATGAGGAAACTAAAAAAAAAGCAGTACTTAAATATGAACGGTAACAGTCACAAGAAAGACATTTTCTTACAGCTGTAGATTTTAGTGTGTTTTTATAGAATAGTCTTGGAAAATTTACATGTGACTGTGATGAATTTTGCTAGGAAATAATTAACAAAGGGAATTTTTAATTACACAAGCTGGTGACTGCAATCATTGAAGGATAATAATGATTAGCAACTGGTTCAAGAACGAGAAGGAGATTATCTCTATAGAGCCACTTACTTGCTTTTAGCATGTTAAGGTCCTTAATCAAACTTTATGGCTAGAAATTAAAATTAAAAACTTGATGTGGCATTAAGCACTACTTAACAGAATTTTTTTAGTTTGTACAGTTTTTGTATCCAAATTTTCTAACATTAGACAAAAATTACAAAATAATGAGGGAATTTTGATTATGCTTATAGATGTGAAGCATGTTACTGGGAGAAAAAGAATTTGTATTTTTAAATAACTATTGATATGTTTCCTGTGCCTTGAAGATCTTGGTTTATAAATATTGAATGTGTAAATTAAGTTACATACGTAGGAATAGACATAAGTCCTAGATGGCTGGGGTCGGTCCGCCTTAAACGTCATGATACTGCATCACTCCTGTCAGCTTTCTGACAGATAAGGAGCTTCATTCTACTATCAATACAGCTGCATGTAAATAATTTTAAGATATGGCAGGAATAAGCCACTCAGCTACTGATTACATTATAAAAAGGAGACGGAATGCACTAGTTCATGCTTTCGCTTTGCTGCCTGATGAAGCTGGTCTAGTCAGCAAAACGTCACGACCACTCATCCGCATGGAAAATGTGTTAGTCCATCTTGCGTGTGTGCGCATACACGCAAGATGGACTAACACATTACACAACGCATGCGTGCACGTTCGTGCATCTGTCTGGCTGACCCCTCCCCTCCTTTTACTCTTTTCTTTCCTCCCCTCTCCACCTCATGTACCACCCTGCGAGTACTTGTTCATTCTGTCTCCTTTTTCTTAATGTAAATCATTTTAGATAACAAAACTTACAGCTCAAATATGAGTTTTGTGCTCAAGAAAAACAGCTATGTAACACGCCACCAGGCTGTTTGATTTGAGCTGTCTGTCTGGGGTGTCACAAATGTTCTTAACGGTCGGCACCCATCTAGTAATTGCATATGAGAGGTCGATGGTTAGTATTCTCTGTTTGCCCACCCTGGCATATAATGAATTTTATACAAATGTAAAGAAATAATTACATTATTTTGGCAAACTAGTTTTTTGATGTGAGCTCTGAAAATACAGAGTAGATCTTTGAGAGGTTTGTCGTAGGAAGTCTAATGCTAAGGTTTTTGTGTTATAAGAAACACAAATGGTTTCATGGGTATAGTATTAACTTCACGTGACGTTTGACCATTGTAGTATTTTGAGGTATTTTAATTGTTATAATAATTGTGTTGTTTCAGTCTTGTCAAAAGTGTAGTGATAGTTTTTTATTACTACATATTTGTGATAACAGTCCATGTCTATATCTGGTTGGGAGCTATATTGAAAGATCATCTAAAATGATCTTGAAAAGTTTTCTGTGCATATTTTACTAGGGTTGTGCGAATATACAGTTTTGTTAACAAAACAGAAATTAAATAATAATTGTTGATTTTCACAAAAACGAAAATAAACTTTTGGTAGAAGTATCCTGTCATACTGAAAATTTAAAAAAAAAAAATTATACATTATAATTTATTTCCTTTGGTTACATTAATTTTTTTGAAATTAAGTAAATTAAAAATCCAACCATTCATAAAAAACTTAATGAACGTTCACATAACAGTGTCATATATTATTTTGGGGTAGATCATCATATTTTATTCACATACAAAGTTTTCTTGCAAGACCATAGTAACAGGAATCGACTGTGCACACATTATCAATAGTGACAACAGTACANAACTTGCTACTCAGAAATACGTAGCTGCAATTGTAGAAATAGTAATGTGTACATAAATAATAAGTAAATTGTTATGTTAAAGGGCAAAAATATAAATAATTAATTTAAAATTTAGTAACTACAACAAAATGTATTAAAATTTTTAATTAGTAAAGTTATGTCAAAAATATAAATCACTAATTATAAATTTATCAACTTCGAAAAAAAATGTGCATACAGGCTAAAGGACTTTAAGCAAAAAGGTCTTAAAACATTACTATTTCAGCATATTTTCAATATTGCCCATTCTCTANTTATATGGTAAAACACGTAAAACATATTTCTATCAGGTAACTGAATTGTGTTAAATACGATAATGCTTATTTAGCGTTTTTCATTGCGATTCTTTCCATTTGAAGTGTTAAGTCAAATTATTGTGCGATGGGTGTTTCTTTGCAATTATGTCAATGATAAGTGTAAAAATATTATTATTGTGCAGAAATAAGAGTGTTTGTCGAGTTTCCATGAATTAAATCAACTGCAATGTGTCCTAGACATGTCTTAAAGACCATAAATCTCCAAGGACCTATATTGGCCAATCACAAGGGNAATCAACTGCAATGTGTCCTAGACATGTCTTAAAGACCATAAATCTCCAAGGACCTATATTGGCCAATCACAAGGGACTTATTGTAGTAAATATGAGACCAAAAACGTACCAAAGTAAGTGTAGTTAATTGTACGTGTAGAGTTGCATGTGTGATTAGAAAATTAAAGTTTTATGCACTGCTACCGTTGGCAAGTTAAATTGCAGAATATCCTACTAAATCAAACCTAACTTCACATCACAGGGGGTGGATAAACCAACGCGAGGTTATTTATTATACTTTTGCTAACAGACTATCTCGTGTCAGCACCCCCTCTCCCTCAATCCCATATTGTGAAGTTAGGTTAGGTCTTCTTGCATGTAATGTGGTTAACAGACCCGAATAACATGTAATTTATATAACTTTTACCCAACAATTTTCCCTCTTCTTCATAGCCCTCCCATCACATTTTTTTAAGTATATAATAGAACTATTGTGATGCCCTTTGGAAATTTTTAGTTAGTCATTGAATGTGCTAAGACTAATAAATGTTTACAGGTTATGTATGGCCCACAATCACATGTCAACAAGGCAAGACACCATATCAAAACAATAAAATATCACACAATGTTACTTTATATTTACCTGCGGACAGTTCGAGCGGAGATACCCAGAATTTCTGCAGTCTTATTGATGACAGAACATCTTTCCAGCTGGCCAGTGCGAATCATTTCTTTTACTTGCTTCGCCGCACGAATAATATCCGCCTGCCGCTGCCGGTTCGTAATGGGATTCCGTGACCGATTCATTTTCCACGTACCGAATTTAGGAAAACTAAAAGCTAAACACTGTGCAGTTACAGTAAAGCAGGGATAAATGACAAAACAATCGAAAATACCGACAAGCTATATAGAGCTACAAACGGAAAAAAATCTAATATTTAGGTTAGCAATACAAAGGAAATATAAATTAAGAATACAGATTATGGTACAGCTATAAAATAAATCTACTTAAAATGAGGCTATTCCACAATTAACGTACAAATAAGAAACTTAGAAGAGTATGCAGATATTTTATAACTAATCCAACGAGTAAACCTACATGGGAAAACGATATAAATAAACGTTTAAAGTTAACCTACAGACAAAACTGTGATGTGCAATACTACTAGTAAATACAGGCTAATTCAAAAGTTTAATGCTATNCTACTAGTAACAATACTAGTAGTATTGCACTATAGATGTGCAATACTACCAGTAAATACAGGCTACTTCAAAAGTTTAATGCTATAACAAAATTAAACTAAACCCAAAGCAAGGCTACAGTAGAAATGACTAAACAGACGTGCCGTAATATACGTTGGAATTATACTACAAATAAAAAAGCACTATAATATAAGTTAAGACTATATTAGAATTATCTTAAATAAAGTACAAAACTTTAAAACACTAAAAGCAATGAGACAGAGAACCAAGATCGCAAGATCACAGAAACACCACGTGCAAAGTCACAATGGCGTCGCTGTGAATCGAATGTGTTCACCAAGCCGTGTATGCACACATCTTAGAACGTAAAATTAACATGTTTTTATATTTCGTAGATGATCGGCATACATACTCAATACAGTTTATAAAAACCAAATAATTGCTTCTAGTGAAAAAAAAGTATAGAACTTTACGTTTAAATTTAAATTAATAATTTTATTGTTATGAACTATTTTCTTTCGTACGGTGCCAACACTACAATATACACAACGAAGCGACCAGTCAGGTGATACAATGCTGTAGCAATGATAGTAAAATTTGTTTCACTGCTACGGAGTTGGTGGTTCTGAATTTCGGAGACCTGTCAGAAAACGGCCTTCTTATACCGTATGGACCATACATTAATTTTTTTGAAATTAAGTAAATTAAAAATCTAACCATTTATAAAAAACTTAATGAATGTTCACATAACGGTGTCATATATCATTTTGGGGTAGATTATCATATTTTATTCACATGCAAAGTTTTCTTGAAAGACCATAGTAACAGGAATCGACCGTGCACACATTATCAATTGTGACAACAGTACA
Organism: Clitarchus hookeri; assembly: GCA_002778355.1. Taxonomy (NCBI): domain Eukaryota; kingdom Metazoa; phylum Arthropoda; class Insecta; order Phasmatodea; family Phasmatidae; genus Clitarchus; species Clitarchus hookeri. The sequence continues at coordinate 65,290 of NQII01001685.1, forward strand.
TGCAAGATATCGCTCCCAAGTAACTGCATGATATTGAAGTCTGAGATAAGGTCGAGAAATACNGTGACAACAGTACATGCAAGATATCGCTCCCAAGTAACTGCATGATATTGAAGTCTGAGATAAGGTCGAGAAATACATAACATTTTGGTTGTGTGTGTGCAAAACGGTTTTAAAATTTCAAGGGAAATGAATAACTATTACAGAATGGTATGAACTTAAAATACTTCTTGTGTGAGCCTATTAAATATTAATGCAGTCATTGGTAAGACTTGAGATTATAATAATGAAGATGTTGGTTGGGCTTGCGGTGTGCAATGTTTGTTTTATATTGGTCACATTCAGTATATCTAAAGTAAAAAAAAAATGTGTGGAAATTAAATAAATTCATATCGTCCTATATTTGTGCTTCAAACTACCTTTTTTTTTTTTTCTGTGCACTGATAACCTTGATTGTTGCTGGACTGCATAGGAGATAACCTCAAAGTAATTTAATATTTGTTCAGCAAATTTTTAATCAAAACCGATAATGAAAGGCAGCTACTATCAATTTCAGTTTCAGTAGACCAAATATTCGCACAACCCTAATGCAGACTATGTTGGCAGGCCAAGGACTACAAGTACTGTGCGGAAATATGCCAGCGCATCGCGAAGAAGAGCCTTATGCTGTGCTGGCCAGTGGTCTGTAAGTTGGGGCAGTGCGAGGACTTCCCCGACATACAGTTGCGCTCCAACCTGNTTTTTTTTTTTCTGTGCACTGATAACCTCGATTGTTGCTGGACTGCATAGGAGATAACCTCAAAGTAATTGAATATTTGTTCAGCAAATTTTTAACCAAAACCGATAATGAAAGGCAGCTACTATCAATTTGAGTTTCAGTAGACCAAATATTCGCACAACCCTAATGCAGACTATGTTGGCAGGCCAAGGACTACAAGTACTGTGCGGAAATATGCCAGCGCATCGCGAAGAAGAGCCATATGCTGTGCTGGCCAGTGGTCTGTAAGTTGGGGCAGTGCGAGGACTTCCCCGACATACAGTTGCGCTCCAACCTGNTATGCTGTGCTGGCCAGTGGTCTGTAAGTTGGGGCAGTGCGAGGACTTCCCCGACATACAGTTGCGCTCCAACCTGCTGTCGTTTGCCCTGCTCCACTGCACAGCCGATGAGATGGAGAAACTCATCAGAACAAAGTACGACTTGTGATGTAATTATCCTGACTTAACTTTGACCTGCACATAGTACAGTAGAGCCCTGATTTTACTTAGCGTCATGGTTCTGGAGAATGACTTGTAGAATTGGGACAGACTGAATTCGGTCNCAGTAGAGCCCTGATTTTACTTAGCGTCATGGTTCTGGAGAATGACTTGTAGAATTGGGACAGACTGAATTCGGTCTTCCGTAACCAAAAACTTTGGCAAAAGTAAGGTTTTTTTTTCTGCATGAAATCTGGTTTTATTATCTCTGGTGCAAAAATTATGTTTTAAAATGAAGATGAAGTTTTTATTTTATTCAGTAGAGAGATCTTTTCCAAATTAAATTATACACTGCAAAGTTATAAATAACTCCAGATGTCACAAAAAAATTAATTAAACACAAAGTGCTGCATAACTTTCAGTGATGCAAAATCCATTTACAATCACTTCTCATGGAAAAATCAGCAGTTTTATTACGAATATTTATTCCAATATTCAGTTGTCTTTAGAATTTTATGATAACCCAGATTATACATACAATCCCCTGTTGAAACCCAAAAAGAAGTTCAAACACAGTACCACGTAATGTTTGGCAAGCGTAACTTTCATTTTGAGAGGCTTCTTACAGGAAAATCGTATGTTTTATTACAAATACAGTGAAACTCTTTTAAGGCATTTTTTAAGGGACTGAAATAATAATGCTCATTAACCAGGAAAACTTCTTGAAAGGGTAAATTTACACATATGCATATAGACAACGTGCAAAATTACTCAACTTATTAAGCAGGAAAACTTCGTAATTGGTTACTTTGTGACAGGGTTTCACTGTCTGTACATATTTAGACATCTTATATTTAGATATCTTTAGAGTGACATAATTAACTAAAATTATGCATACAATCTCTTTTAGATGACAAAAAAAAATTTAAGCACAGTGCTGTGTAACTGATAGTAGGAAACCATTTCCACCGCCTTGAAAAATTACAGTTGGTGTTTGTTGACAGTGGTTTTAAATTTGACCCAGTTTGACACAGCATTTAAGACATGCACAGGAATACACTGAGGGGGAGGGAAGTGATGTTACAAGCACTTTAGACTGTATTTTCTGTTTCATAAATTGTAAACACACACAAGTGGAACTACAAGTGTATAGTGCATTAACAGGTCATCAATAACTCAGAAGCACAAGTTAGAAGTCCAAAAATGTGAGTTAAATCGTAATACAATAAATACAACGTAATTATGCTATCAGTAATCAATAAAGTCGGTTTCAAATGCAATCCAAACTCAAAATCCAAAAACAAAGCCAAATTAAAGTTACTACCATCATTAAAAATATCCAAAAACAAACATTGCAAACAAACTTGACGCATGTACAACCTGGGGCGGTATAAGCCTCTCCCCTCGGAGCCTGGAAGCAGTTGCACTGTTCATTGAGTATTTCAGTGTCTGAGGCCCCCTCCCTGGTAACTCAATGACTTGCCTCGCAGATTTAAGGGGTGCAGAAATTAACTAGGTGTGACAATACAGTTGCAGTACTGACGAGCTTGGCTTGAGGCTTTGCGGTGGCAGCTGGTGTAGGCCTAACTGGTTCCGGATGGCACAAAGTTATCTGCAGTTTATATAGAGGCAGAAGCGCCGATTCGGTAACACATCAGAAAATTAANTATATAGAGGCAGAAGCGCCGATTCGGTAACACATCAGAAAATTAAGTTGAAGCCAATTTGAATTGACACAGCTTTAGTGCCATCAACTGTGCAACCCTTAAATTTTATTGCTGTTGGCTAGCAAACATAGTTTTAATTGATTTTCTTTGTGATTTCTTGTATTTTGAGTGGGGGCCGGTGATGGGGGGGAAAAAAAAGGGGNCCTCTTTGTAAAATTGTTGTAGAGTTAGTAAAATCATGGTTCTAGTGTATTTACACGTGTGTTAGTCCCACTTTTTTTTTTAATTGTGCAGACAAAGCCATCTTAAAAAGTTTTTATTATTATCATAACATCCATTCCTGAACTTAAATTTTTAATAACATGGTATTTAAAATGGTCTTTGATTTGCGTATAGTTTTAAGCATTTGTTTGTAAACCAAGTTTAGCTGATTGATTTTCTTATGTGGTTCACTTAAAAGGATGGTTGTATTAATTAATCTCCTTAACAGACAATTATAATTTGATATTTATGTAACTCTCACTTACTATTCACATATTAAACCTGTTGCATTTTTAAGCATTAAAATATTACAAATCCCAGTTTGTAGGTGATCAGCGAGTAGTAAGNACATATTAAACCTGTTGCATTTTTAAGCATTAAAATATTACAAATCCCAGTTTGTAGGTGATCAGCGAGTAGTAAGCAAATGGTTTATAATTTATTTTTATGAACAAGAAATACTTAAATGCATGCAAACAATGTTAGCTCAAAACAGGTTGTGTGAGAAATGGGTTATTCTATAACTGGTGATTTGATATACTCTCAGTTACAGGTTACTGTCTATTCTGGTCTGTTGTGCTTATTTGTGATGTTTAATTGTACGTTGCATTGGCAAAATAAAATTAATGTTATCTGTGTTTTGTCTTTCATGTGAATTTTCATGCATAGGAAATGTGGCAGAAATTGCTGTTGGGCGTTGGGTTTTCTCAGGCTCATTTTACCCCCACCCATGCTCAAGATATGAGCTGTTAAGCACCTCTCAACTCTCTTCGACTGATGCTAAATAACCATGTTTCTCATGTTGTTAAAGGTGTGTGCTTGAAGCCCGACTTCTTCACCAGGCTGTGAGCTCCCAGGTACAGCTGTATAAGATGCAGCGAGATCAGGCAGAGGATGAAGTGTTTGCTGATGCACTCACATCTGTAAGTTGGAGACCTTCTCCATTGCCATCTGTCACATGCTTCACAGTAGAACTGTAACTAAAAGTAATGCAACATCCATCACTAAAAAACAAGTTGTTTGAAGCACAACCACTCACCTCCTTGTTTGTTGCATGATTCGACTTGCCAGTTTCGGCAGAAACAGTCTCTCCAACTCTGGAAATGGTAGCACAACTGCTGCCAACCCATGTTAGGTGAGCGGGAATTTTAAACTGCGCACAGTATTAAAAATGTTGCAAAGTCTTGTATGTCACTATTTTAACTATATACACTATGTACATGAGCTATTTTATCCATTCCAAGTCCAAACATTCCAGTCATCTTGAAATGACTATGTTATTTCAACACGTTGACGCCTAATACACTCAACAGGGAAAAATGAAGGAAGGTGTACAGACCCAGTATCACTCTAGAGACTAGAGAAACTGAGTCTCCTTAAAGAGGATTTTAAGGGGGCCGTATGGGCATACGAGGTTGCATCCAGGAGGCGTTTGGCCCTGGTTCAACAGAGTGCGTAGCTGGGCACTGAGGGTTATACAATCCCTTTTATTGCCCGCCCGGTGATTGGGCATTTAGGAATAGCTGCGAGTATGCAGCTATGCACTGTCAGTGATATTACGTTAAGTTCCGAGGATAAAAATTCAAAAGAAGAATAGAGAATTATGATTTAGTGGATTCAGTGAGTGTTTAGGAGGCGCAGACTTAACTGTAAAGGTGGTTTAAAATTACGTAGCAGCGTAGGATAGAACAGGTGCAGGTTGTGACGGTGGTCCATCCAGGAAGGAATCTACTCTTCCTGGGGCCAGTGCCTTGGGGTAAACCCCTGCCGGAGTCCTATCGCTCGATCAGTACAGGAGCATGCACTTCACGAGGGACTCGCAGCATCAAGATCTCTATGGGGTTTTGTGACGTTTTGAGCAATCGGACCCAGTGGAGGAGTATCAACTGCAGACTGTGACTTACGAAGTTTGCGCTGCTCCATTTATTTCAATCTGTACACTTCATCAGCTGGCTGATGATGAAGGGCGCAACTTTCCTCTTGCTGCTGTGACTTTTGTAACAGACACATGTAGACGATGATGTGACTGGTGCAGAATCACTCGCGGATGCACTCACCCTGAAGCAACAACTGGTGGAAATGTTGAAAACTGGATGTTCCAACCTGTCCTCAGTTTCTTGCAGACTTGCAGTCAGGTCAACTGCAACAACCCATCTTTCACTTGTTTGATTCTGAGAAGCATGTCTTCTTGAAAGTCCTGGGTTTTTACAGTGGGACCCTGGTGCAGATAGCTTTTTATACAAGGTAGAGCCATCTAAAAATTGTTTTACCAAAAGAGGCATACTGCCTGATTTGGCCAAGATCTTTGGCCTATTGGGATGGTTGGCCCCTCTTGTACTATGGACAAATTATATGATATAAGTGGTTGTGGATCATAGGTACTGATTGGGAAGCATACCTGTCAATTCACATCCGAACCAACTCGATCCAATTAAGGGAATAACTTTTGTTGCTGGAGGAAATAGTGATTCCCAGAGGTCCTCATGTTAGCACTCCAGGCTCTATTATACAGCTGGGTGGATTCTCAGACAGCTCTGAGATTGGGTTTGCTGCAGTGGTCTATCTGCATGTTGTACCACACCAGGGCCCTGCTCCGATACACCTGATGATGGGAAGATCAAAGGTTGCACCCATAAAAAGGGTTACACTTCCAAGGCGCGATCTGTGTGCAGCTTTATTACTAGCGAAAACCCTTCGCTACATGGCAAAATCCACTTTTGAATGGATAGTCAATGGTTGCGCTGTCATGGATTCAGTCTTCTTCACACCAGTGGAAGACATTAGTGATAAATAGCGTTGGAGAAATCCAAATGAATACTCCGCCTTAATGGTGGAATCATGTGCTTTCTGAAGAAAACTCAGCAGATTGTGCTTCCAGAGGTATGATGCCATCCCAACTTGTGCACCATCCACTATGGTGGACCGGACCCAAATGGTTACAAGATAATGAAGAGGCTTGGCCTATGTGCAAGAAGTCTTTCAGCACACTGAATAATGACATAAGTGTAGAGCAGCGCATTACTGTCTGTCTCGGTGTAACAAAGACCCCTGTTGATTACTCACTGCTTAAGCTGTTTTCCTCATTGAACAGAATTAAACGCGTAACAACTTATATTCTGCGCTTCCTTGACTGAAATCTCAGAATAAAAGAAGGTTCAGTGGCCCTTTGCAGGTACAGGAGCTACATGCGGTGCTTATGTTTTGGGCCAAGAAGATGCGAGCTAGTAAGTTTGGTGCCAAACTATCCGCNCCCAGTTTCCTTGCGAATATTAAACCCCTTCATTGACACAGAAGGAATACTCACGGTGGGCAGTAGGCTCCAGGCTTCCTCACTGCCTTGACCAGAGACACCCAATACTCCTACTGAAAGGATGTCGTCTTACTGAACTGATCATTGACCAGCTTCACAAGGATCTGTTGCATCCTGGACCCCAGCATCTGTTGTCTGTGCCCCAGNTCTGTAAGTTGGAGACCTTCTCCATTGCCATCTGTCACATGCTTCACAGTAGAACTGTAACTAAAAGTGATGCAAAATCCATCACTAAAAATCAAGTTGCTTGAAGCACAACCACTCACCTCCTTGTTTAGTTGCATTATTCGACTTGCCAGTTTCGGCAGAAACAGTTGCTCCAACTCTGGAAATGGTAGCACAACTGCTGCCAACCCATGTTATGTGAGCGGAAATTTTAAACTGCGCACAGTATTAAAAATGTTGCAAAGTCTTGTATGTCACTATTTTAACTACATACACTATGTACATGAGCTATTTTATCCATTCCAAGTCCAAACATTCCAGTCATCTTGAAATGACCAAGTTATTTCAACACGTTGACGCCTAATACACTCAACAGGGAAAAATGAAGGAAGGTGTACAGACCCAGTATCACTCTAGAGACTAGAGAAATGGAGTCTCCTTGAAGAGGATTTTAATGGTGCCGTATGGGCAGACGAGGTTGCATCCAGGAGGCTTCTGGCCCTGGTTCAACAGAGTGCATAGCTGGGCACTGAGGGTTATGCAATCCCTTTTATGGCCCGCCCGGTGATTGGGCATTTAGGAATAGCTGCGAGTATGCAGCTATGCACTGTCAGTGATATTACGTTAAGTTCCGAGGATAAAAATTCAAAAGAAGAATAGAGAATTATGATTTAGTGGATTCAGTGAGTGTTCGGGAGGCGCAAGCTTGACTGTAAAGGTGGTTTAAAATTATGTAGCAGCATAGGGTAGAACATGTGCAGGTTCTGACGTGGTCCATCCAGGAAGGAATCTACTCTTCCTGGGGTCAGTGCCTTTGGGTAAACCCCTGCCGGAGTCCTATCGCTCGATCGGTACAGGAGCATGCACTTCACGAGGGATGGTGCTTCGGCCTATAGTGACTTGGGGAGAGGGCCCCCTGATTCCCCTCAGTGAGAAGTTGAGTGAGCGGTGTCACCAGCTACGGACCTCAACTGCCCCTCTGGGTTCACAGCGTTCCCCACGTAAGGACTCCACCTCTCAAGTAAGCGATGTTACCAGCTTGCAGCCCGAGAGTCATGATGTCTCAAAGTGTTCGTTCTCCCCAAGCCTCAGGAGCCGCAAGTTTAAACTGCCCACATTTTCAAAAATGTTGCTGAGTCTTGTATGTCACTATTTTCACTACATGAGCTATTTTACCCATTTGAAGTCCAAACGAGAACCATCCGAAATATTCCGGCACCTGTCTATGTCTTCTTAGGGTCCCTTTCTAACAATCACCCTTCAATCTGCCCAGATGCTTAAGGCTGCTGTGGTAAGAGACATCACGATGATGCAGCAGTGCAGTGCAAGGTATACAATCAGAGAGAGTAATGGGCGACCATGCTCGGCACGACCCCAGCCATCATCCATGCCCAACAGGCGAATCCCTCACTACTGACGAATCCATCACTACTGACAGATTCTCAATACCTCGCCCTCAAGACTGCCCAAATTTCTTCCTCACTACTGACAGACTGTCTCGCCTAGTTATGAGGAGGGGGGAGAAACCCAGGTAGGTAGAAAAGGAAGAAAACTCAACATTTGTTCTTTTTTCAGTAGACAGACATCTTATGAATATGTTCATGTCCTGGACCAGCATGTACAACCTGCCTTTTGTGCCAAAGCAAAGTATAAGCAGTGAACTTTATATCATTTGTAGTGAGCTCATAAATCCATTTTACCATTTTAATGGCTTCTTGCAGGAAAGTCACAGGGTGTTATATCAGAATATTTACTGTAATTATTTCACTAGGCAGACATCTTTTAACAAAGTTGTAACTTGGGGAAGCCAAATGTGATTTCCCTGTGTCACCAAACAAAACGTTAACAAGCATCACATTACTGTGTGTGTGCATAATCTATTGTAGTTGGTTGTCAGAATATTAACTTTGGTTATCAGAATATTATTTTATTAGTAAAGCCACAGAAGTTCACCCTGCCATAGTTACAAAGAAAAGTAAAGTTATACACTTAGCAGTGTATGAACAATCTAGTGTAGATGCATGCATTTCAAGTCACGCTACCATAGAAGTCAGGCTGTTCATTTTTCTCACCATAAGGTTAAACATTTTCTACATCAATTTTGTTTATTGTGTGAGTAGACTTGTTGCTTTCAAACTTATACCTCAGAAATACTGGTAACTTAAAGTGACTATGTGTAGACCATATTCCATTTAAAAAATATTATTTTTTAGAATTTGACATGAAGTGATGGTTGTACATAAACAACTGACATAAACAGCCATAGTTTGTAGTATTGAATGGTATAAGTGTATGTATTGTAAAAAAAATATGCTACTTAAATCTGGGCCGGAAAATTTTACTTATCACTCCATAATGAAGGCTTGTATTTTATGTATCTGTAGTTTGACAACTTCTCTTGTAGTGATGTTCATGTGTACAGTTGAAGCAGGAGAGAAAATACACAATACGTTGATAATGAACTTCCTATCCTGAAGCTACCTGCTCGTAATGAAGCAAATTTATCAGTGCTCAAAGAAATAAAAATAAACGCAGGTACAAATTAAGTGTCTTGCATTGTGTCCATTGATCTCCTTTGTGAAAGCTCGCTTGAGGTTGAACCGCTCTGAAAATTGCTTGCAGATAGCGGCAGTATTGATAGAAAAACCACTGGGAGATCCTGCGAAAGTGAAGTTGTTTTAAGCCACATGTCGGGACATGGGACAGCTTCGCGAATGTTTTGATCAAGATCATTTAATGGTGCTGGTGGTTTCCAGCGACAAGGAAGGTTTCGATGCAGGGGGACACAACAAACTGCTAGAAGTATTTGATGATTTGTATTATAAAACCATGGCAGTTGCAGAGAAGCAGGAGGAGGACTCATCGTCGTTGGCAGGTGGCCCATGTCCACGGGTAACACTTCGTCATAAAATTGCCTAATTTTAGTGGTGAAATAGAACAGTGGCAGAACTGCTATAACTTATTTGCGGCATTAGTTGCACAACGTATCTCCTTAAGCAAGGTTGAAAAACTCTCGTACTTGAAATTATTACTACAGGGGGAACCATTGTCATTAATACAATCCATTCCCTTGACAGAGGACAACTATGGAGTGGCACGGAGCCTACTTAAAAATCATTACAATAATAAGCGCCTGATTGTTTGCCACAATACTGAAGCTTTGGTCAGTGCTCCACAGGTCACCTCAGGAAATGCTGCCACTTTTCTGCAGCCAGCTACTCTCGACAATTCACGAGAACATTTCTGCTCTCAGGTTTCTGTGAAGAGTTGTGACGCTCTGTTGCTTCACCTACATGAAGGTAAGTTGGAAAGCAGCTTACAAAGGGAGTGGGAACTCACAGTGACAAGCCCCTTAACCTTCCTCTCTTTGGAGGAATTTATTGCATTCCTAGAAACTAGAAAGTTAACAGCGGATGGTAGATGCCCTGAGTGCCGGTCAGAAGTCAAGGCCTTTACCAAAAGTAACTGCTACGTGGGTTCCCAAATCTGGACACTCATTTGTTACTCATTCATTCCTAGGAAATGCTACAGAGGTTAATCCATCAGAGTGCAGCATATTTAAGTGAGTTCACTTAGCTTTTCAGTGCACTGTGTATCTTAATAGATCACCAAAGGAGCGATTTGAACTTGCAAAGGAACATAATCTTTTCATAAACTGTTTGCGAACCACTCATAAGGTAAAGACATGTCTGGCAAAGACTAACTGCCTGACGTGCAACTCCAGGCATCACACTTCATTATATTGGGAAAAGGACACATCTGTAACTGACGACTCAACTTCAGAGGAGTCTTAGTAGCCTGCAAACCACAACGGCATATCTCACAAGTCTAGCTGCTACCTCTTTTTTTTTTGTTGGCCACAGTCAATGTTGGTATTAGGGATGTGACTGGTAAGGTTCAAATGTGTAGAGCTCTTTTAGATCAAGGAAGTCAGGCCAATTTTATTACAAGTGGGTGTCTGCAATGACTGGGTTTGCCAAGATGCAAATATTCAAGACCGGTGGATGGTCTGCCTGGCGTGTTGATCACCGAAGTCAAGGGTATTGCCACATACCAGATTGAACCAGTGGGAAATGCAACCAGTCGGGTTTATTGCAGAAATCTTCATCTTGAACAGAATCAGTGACATGATGCTCAACACTGTTCTTTCCTCTAGAGACCGGAAACACCTGGCTAATCTGCATGTAGCTGTTCCCCAGTATGGAACTTCTAGTTTGCTTGACTTGTTTATTGGGGCAGAGCTTTTTCCACAGCTGTTAACTGGCTCACAAATTGTTGGTGGTCCTGGTTCACCAGTTGCGTTGGATTCTCTATTGGGGTGGCTTGTCGTGGGAAAGGTGGAATCGAAAATGCAACTTGAGAAACCTGTAAGCTTCACCTGCCATCAGTCTTGAACTGGAAGAAGTGCCATATGGCGGTCTCAAGGACACCAGATGAACAGAAGTGTGAAGTAATCTTTCAACATACTCGTAGACGAAGGGAAGATGGCAGATACATAGTTACTACCATTTCATACTCCAAGGCCTGAGTCAGGGGAATCACTGCCCCAAGCCTGAAGAGACTGGAAGGTTTGGAGCGAGGATTTTGCAGGCAACCAGAACTGAGGCACAGTTACATAGAGTTGATGACAGATTACATAGCTTCAGGGCACATGGAAAAGGTACCAGAGTGGGACAGGAATGTGGAGACTGCACATTACATTCCTCACCATTGCATTCTGAAGCCGTATAACACAACCACCAAGTTGCGTGTAGTTTTTTATGAATTGAGCAAACGACTTCAGGCCTCTCCCTAAACAACGTCTTGCTGCCCGGTCAGAAACTAAAAGCCGACATTTGCAACCTGATCCTGCGATTCCGTCTTCACCAGGTTGCGTTTATGGCAGACATACAGCAAATGTAGCTACAGATACAACTTGACTCGCAGCATCAAGATCTCCATAGGATTTTGTGACGTTTTGAGCAATCGGACCCAGTGGAGGAGTATCAACTGCAGACTGTGACTTACGAAGTTTGCGCTGCTACATTTCTTTCAATCTGTACACTTCATCAGCTGGCCGATGATGAAGGGCGCAACTTTCCTCTTGATGCTGTGACTTTTGTAACAGACACATGTAGACAATGATGTGACTGGTGCAGAATCACTCGCGGATGCACTCACCCTGAAGCAACAACTGGTGGAAATGTTGAAAACTGGATGTTCCAACCTGTCCTCAGTTTCTTGCAGACTTGCAGTCAGGTCAACTGCAACAACCCGTCTTTCACTTGTTTGATTTTGAGAAGCATGTCTTCTTGAAAGTCCTGGGTTTTTACAGTTGGGCCCTGGTGCAGATAGCTTTTTATACAAGGTACAGCCATCTAAAAATTGTGTTACCAAAAGAGGCATACTGCCTGATTTGGCCAAGATCTTTGGCCCATTGGGATGGTTGGCCCCTCTTGTACTTTGGACAAATTGTATGATACAGTGGTTGTGGATCATAGGTACTGATTGGGATGCATACCTGTCCATTCACATCCGAACCAACTGGATCCAATTAAGGGAATAACTTTTGTTGCTGGAGGAAATAGTGAATCCCAGAGGTCCTCTTGTTAGCACCCCAGGCTGTATTATACAGCTGCGTGGATTCTCAGACAGCTCTGAGATTGGGTTTGCTGCAGTGGTCTATCTGCATGTTGTACCACACTAGGGCCCTGCTCCGATCCACCTGATGATGGGAAGATCAAAGGTTGCACCCATAAAAAGGGTTACACTTCCAAGGCGCGATCTGTTTGCAGCTGTATTACTAGCGAAAACCCTTCGCTACATGGCAAAATCCACTTTTGAATGGATAGTCAATGGTTGCACTGTCATGGATTCAGTCTTCTTCACACCAGTGGAAGACATTAGTGATAAATAGGGTTGGAGAAATCGAAATGAATACTCCGCCTTAATGGTGGAATCATGTGCTTTCTGAAGAAAACTCAGCAGATTGTGCTTCCAGATGTATGATGCCATCCCAACTTGTGCACCATCCACTATGGTGGACCGGACCCAAATGGTTACAAGATAATGAAGAGGCTTGGCCTATGTGCAAGAAGTCTTTCAGCACACTGGATAGTGACATAAGTGTAGAGCAGCGCGTTACTGTGTGTCTCTGTGTAACAAAGACCCCTGTTGATTACTCACTGCTTAAGCTTTTTTCCTCATTGAACAGAATTAAACGTGTAACAACTTATATTCTGCGCTTCAAATCTCAGAATAAAAGAAGGTTCAGTGGCCCTTTGCAGGTACAGGAGCTACATGCGGTGCTTATGTTTTGGGCCAAGAAGATGCGAGCTAGTGAGTTTGGTGCCAAACTATCCACCATGGAGAAGGGTAAGTGTCCAGTTTCCTTGCGAAGATTAAACCCCTTCATTGACACAGAAGGAATACTCAGGGTGGGCAGTAGGCTCCAGGCTTCCTCACTGCCTTGACCAGACACACCCAATACTCCTACTGAAAGGAGGTCGTCTTGCTGAACTGATCATTGACCAGCTTCACAAGGATCTGTTGCATCCTGGACCCCAGCATCTGTTGTCTGTGCCCCAGCAAGAATTCTGGATTGCGAATGGTCGGGAAGTGGTAAGGCAACGCATGCATCGCTGCGTAACATGTTTCAGTTACAGACTGAAGCTTGGAGCACCCAGCATGGGAGGACTTCCTGCACAGCATGTGACACCAGCCAAGCCGTTTCTCAAGACAGGTGATGATAACGCTGGCCCATTTTCAATAACGATGGTCCGAGCCAGAAAGCTAAGACTTTCCGCGCCTACATCTGTTTGTTTGTCTGCTTTGTGACAAGGGCACTTCACCTAGAGTTGGTCTCAGAACTATCCACCAAAGATTTTATTGCAGCTTTTCGATGCTTTGTGGCCCGTCATGGTTGTTGCACAGACCTGTTTAGTGACTGCGGGACAAATTTTGTGGGTACCAGCTACCAGTTGAAGGAGCTTTACAGTTTCCTCCAGGACACCTCCAATGGTAACACACTCACCAAGGCCTTGTGTGGCCAGATCATCACATGGCATTTTAACCTCCCACTTGCACAAGGTGGTTGGTAACCAGCTATTGAGATATTAAGAGTTTTATACCATTTTGACTCAGATAGAAGTTGTCCTGAATTCCAGATATCTTTGTGCCCTGTCGACAGACCCCAGTGATTTGACAGCATTAATTCCCAGTCATTTTCTAACCTTGGGAGCACCGCAGATCTTTCCAGAACACAACATAACGTCAGTTCCAGCTAATAAACTGTCAAGGTGGACTATGCTGCAGCAGATGTACCAATCTTTTTGGGCTCGATGGCGTAAGGATTATCTGCTTAAGCTACAGGTGCGGTGCAAATGGACTAAAGAATCTCGCAATGTAGAAGAGGGTGACCTGGTGCTTGTGCAAGGCCCCAATCTGCCTGCACTTAATTGGAAGCTGGCTCGTATCATTAAGATATTTCCCGGCCCAGATGGCATGGTGTGTGTTGCACAGTTGCATACGTCTTCAGGAAGCATCACCCGGCCAGTAGCAAAATTGTGTCCTCTTCCTGTAAACTGAGTTTGAAATTTTTAATTTCATGGAGGGCAGGGGGGTGTCTAGTGATCCCCTTAAGGACCTGATGTATATNGAGGGCAGGGGGGTGTCAAGTGATCCCCTTAAGGACCTCATGTATATATGTACTTAGCAACATGGAACTTCATTATTTTTTTTTTATGCATTATTGCATTTGTAACCTGCATGATTTCGCTGTTTTTATTGGAATGTTGGCACTGTGACAGTCATTTTTTTCTCCATTCAGTGGATAATTGAAAGATGGCGATATGATACAAGATTCGGTGTAAACTGTCACGTTTATTGAAAGTTGTGAAACGTCTAGCATAATTACAACAGAACACATTGCTTCTCCAAGACTTTCAGAGTTTTATTGTCTCACAGCAGCAGCAAACTTAAGTACAAACATTCAATCCAAGTGTTCCATGCTCTGAAAACACGTTCTGAAAATGCATCTGCTATGTGCTATCTTCAACAAGGGAAATGGTTGGTCATTTTAACCATTAATTTTTTTGAAAATTACCAACAATTTTATTTTAGTTATATATGTAGTTCAGGTCTTAAAATAACTACATAATATATTATTCGCAACATATAGTCAGTTCACGACTGGAAGAGACTTTCTTGAAGCCCTGCTAAAGATCTACTTTCAAGCCCATTTCGTATCCTTCCGCCAAAGGTAAACAAACATTGCCATGTGACAGTCACATGGCNTGTTACATCTCCAAAACATAGCATTTGCATTTGCAGAGTCTATAAATTGGTTATTGCATTAGAGAAGTGATGAAGTGTAGAATAAAGGGCCTCTTTATGACATGATGTGAGGTGCATAGGTTGCGTAAGTTGTGTCACTGCACTCACTCAGATGTAATTGTCACCCAAGTCTCTCCGTGGCTTGCAAATTAAAGAGTAGTGACACTGCATTGTTTTTTTTTTTTTTTTTGGCTAACAAACACATTTTCTAATTGATTTTCTATAGAGTTTCTTTAGTTTTTGTTGAAATTGTTTGACATTTATTTGGATTCTTGAAGTTCTTAGGAGGTACCTCTAAAGGCTCTGCACTTGTTAAATCTGAAATTAATAAATTTGGGGTTGTGCTGTATTCATTTATTTCACACTAATTCAGTCAATGATACCATGTAATATTATAGATCCATAGTATCACTTCCACTAGTCTTATGTATTGGCTATAAATAACAAATCCGTGTCGTACATACACCAGGTACTGGACCAGTCCTTAGGTTTTTATTTCAAAACTGTTTTACAAATTAGTTCTTAGTGTGCCTGCTTCCTTGTGAATTCACCAGTGTTCCTCCATTTCTTTCTGTGGCAGCCTGTCTCACCACAAAGGCTACTCTTCTGCATGTGGTTGAGGACTCCACAGAAGTCATTATGCAGACTACATACAATCTTCTCAAGCACATTGGAGACAAGAATTTCTGGGAAAATACGTTTGGGTATGTTTCTAATAGTAGAGCTCTTAGTCCAAGCTATTTTTAATTTAGCCCTTTTCATCACAGATTGAAATATTTATAGTGCTGGGATAAATCTTGTGGATATGCTGATATTGAGTCTACAATCATAAAAACAGTTGTCGATCCTTAGGCCAGAATAATGATGACTTCTTGTTACACATAACACGCTTTGCGCTACACTTTCACGTGTGTGTAAAAGTCTTCTTTTTAAGTGGTATATTTAGATGATTCATGTAAGCATGTAACCTGCGTAAAAATTATGGGGATAAGTTTTTTTGCTTTGTATATTGAAAACTCATAATTCAAGTTATATAGGCATGTTTTATGTTTTAATAATGATGTGGCAAAAACAGGTTGTGAAAGTATGGCATTCTTGATTTATACAAACTTTGAAAACATCTAGTACATTGCCATAATAACCTCAAGAACAAAATGTCCCGGGAGATTTAAACACGGTTTTTCATGTAAATGGAATAATTTGTATGTAATAAACTTTGATCAACTGAGAAAATTAAACTGTGTTTAATGAAACAACTATTAAAATTGCTAACTTAATGTTAAACATTCTGCAATTCATGCAAGAATTTCTACACCTCTGAGAATCGTAATTAATAAGCTATGGCAAGGTAAAGCTCCCTAAATATTTACAAATAAAAAAAAAAATTCTAGCTTAACTTTTGCTACTCTTTTGCTCTCATTCTCAGGGAAAAGTTATATATGTGGTACATGGTTTGAAAATATGAGCAGTCGATATCGTGAAAATAAAAACAAACCTATGAAAAACAAAAATAACACAACATTGTCCTCATTATGATTGGCCAGTGATATCACGTAGTGCTGAATCATGTATCACGTATCCTACAAAAGCTAGGCATTGACAAGATTTTCTGTCATGTGAACGTTACGTGAAATGTTGATAATATATTTCCTTGAAACACATTAGTCAAGGTGTAGTCTCCTTACCTGAATGTGTTGCTCGTTATGTGAAACATGAAGTCATTGTATTTCCGGCATAACCTTCCACCTCTCTTTCTTTCTCACCCTACTTCACGTTCCATCACGGTCATGGTCCTTTCCTTTCTCTTCATCCATTGGTTATGCTGATGTCACATTGACATTTGCAATCATAAGTTTGGCCAAGCCATGTAATGCATTAAAGCTAGCATTTTTATTGAAAATTTAAGAAGTACATAAACAGAATAAAATATTACTATAATGACCTGTTTACCATCTGCTATCATATGTGACCTAAAACGTACATTTTGAAACCCTTACAAGGGATTTTTTCCACTCCACTTCATACAGTTCAACATATCTAAGCATCACATGCGTAGAAGTAAGATAGTTTACATAAGCTGTAGTTTTGTTTTCTTGCATTGTGGTACAAACTATAATTTGTAAAAAATTTTTGCCACCCTATAAGTAGTGTAAGGCTTGGTGTTTGATGAAATCAAATTTCATTCTCAGTTACAAGGGATTAAAATTGATGTTGAATTTGAAACATTGGTTCAGTGCTGATGAGCTAATTTCCAGCATCTGCAGTAGAGTCCACCCCCAACTTGCGCAACTGAACTGGCACAGAATTGAAAATTTCCCCACTCTTGGAGTGACGTGTCTCTCCCTAGGCCCTCACGTTTTCAAGTTAAGTTTTTTTTCATGAGATATAAGTTTTTAACTTGAATTTAAGTTGTGTTCGTCCAACAAGAATGTTCCTGATTTTCTGAATAAGTACTGACGTGTGACGTCGGTTGGTTGACGGCGACGTCGCAGTCGGGCAAATTTTGACGTGTCGGTTAGACACACGAGTTGATATCACTGGCTGACTATACTACTGGCTGACCGGGCGCCATCTGTCGGGCGATATCTGGCACGAAATCGCGTAGCCAGTTGCATTGGCTTAAGAAGCGGCACAACTGCTACTTGTTGGTGGGCTCCTCTGCCTCCTCATTGGCTCGTATTAATGAGGCTTGGGGGTAGTTATCTCGGGTATGACTACGTGCCCCAGGTAGTCGTTAGTCGTCTTTCCGAGGTGACTCTTGGAAAGTTTGCAAGTTGGGCAGTGTAGTTCGAGTCTGTCCAGGACTCGCTGGAGGTGTCCGCAGTGCTCCTTCCATGTTTTTTAATACACAATGATGTCATCCAAGTACGTGAAACAAAATAGCCCCACGAAGCCGGTAAGAACTTGCGGACATGAGCCTCTGGAAAGTGGCGGGGGCGTTCTCGAGTCCAAATGGCATTACTCGGAATTACAGGGTTTCACCCTCTGGAGCGATGAATGCCGTATATCTCCGGCTGTCGGGGTGTACCGCGATCTGCCAGTACCCTGACTGCATGTCGCGGGTACTTAAGATTTTGACTTCCCCTATATCTCGGAGAGCGTGGGTCAGGTTGATGACTGGCGGTGCGATGGGGTGTGTCATGTCATTCAGATCCTCTTAGTTTACACAGAAACGTAGTTGCCCATCTTTCTTCGGGATTAATATACTATGCGTGAATTATACAGCGAATCAGGTGGTTCCACGATCCCCTGTTCCTTCATCTCCTGAACTTGGGTCGTAAAAAGTTACCAATAAGGGCCAAATGTCATGTTGTATGCTACGCGTCTGGTATAGTGATCCTCCTTGGCCGAAGGCTCCAGTATGGTCTAAGTTTGGTTAACTCCAGTTTGGTTAGGTGGTGGTTTATCCCTTAAGGGGTAATAGGTAGTATGATTGCCATGTCAGGACTGTGTTCCCAGTTGACGGTCACTCGGTGCTTGTCCCCGGTATATACACGCTGTTAGCCGTGGTCCATCACGCACTGCTGTTGGCATAGCCAGGGTTGTCGTAGGATCACTGCTCCCGTGATGTCGGGTGAAACCACGAATTCGGCTGGGTTCACGTGACTGTATATGCCCACAGTCAGGGTGGTGTGACCATCGACCTTGAGGGTCCAGTCGTGTTGTGGCATGCACACCAGGTGGGTTTGAGGACTGAGTGATGCCCTTTGTTCAGGGGTGAGCATGAAGTTGCCTGTGGCTTCGGAATCTAACAAGACTAGTATCTCTGGCCATTTATTTCCACTTCAGTGTGAGGGGGCTTCGGGTGGTTCACTTTCCTCATCTAATCTTTGGGTGAATACGAGCCCGTGGTTGCTCGTGGTGGTCTGCTTCGTACCCCGGTGGCGGCATTTCCCGCCTGATTGTGTCCTTTAACCTCTGCTTGCCTCTGCGGAGGGTCTGGCGCCTGGGTTTTCCTCCCTTCCCCCGCCAGCCTCTGGCGAGCCTGCTTGACCGGGCAGTTCTGTTTGATGTGCCGTTCCGGGCAGAACCAGCACTTAGGGAGAGTTTTGGTAAGGGGAGAGGGTGAGGGAGTATTTCCCCTTCGTTTGGGCTGCTTCTCTTGCTTCGTATTCTTACTGGCACGCGGCTTGTCCAGCAGGGTCTGTGCCTTGTAATTATGCACGGTTTCTCTCGCTCTCTCTACGAGTTCTGCGACAGTCTCTGGGGCCTGTTCCTTGTAATTACGCACAGTTTCTCTCGCTCTCTCTAAGAGTTCTGCGACAGTCACTGGTTTCAGGATTTGTAACAGGTTACGCAATTTAGAGAGAAGCGCGCATACAATGTGGCGCAAGCAGTTTTTCTCGTTCCATTAGAGGAAGACCCTTTTGTACATTTGGACCTTTCTTCAGATGAATATTTCGGCCTCTTCGTCGGTGGCCTGGATTCGGCTGTGGAATTCAGTCATTAAGTGATAATTGCGGATAATTGCGTGGTGAGGCGGAACACAGCTGGCCCCACTCAGTGATGAATTCCCCGTATTTCACCCACCATTTGAGGCCCTTCCCTTTCAGTGGTTTCTGAGTCCTCCCAACCCATTGTTTAGGGGTAACCTCATTCTCACCAGGTTATTTTTTGCAGTCGAGTGCGAATGTAATCGGGTCCTCGCGTGGCCTTCCGGAAAACTACGTTAGCTGAGGCTCGCTGCTAGTTCAGGCAGTGGTCGAGCTCTGGCGAGTGCGAGGATTGTCTGGGCGGTATTACTCCACACACCTGCACACCTCACATCTATTATGAGGTCCGGTCGTCGCGAAATGCGCTCATTTGGCCAGCCTATGCACATGTGGTGGAAGGTATGCGCACAAACTATGCAGCGTACAGTATTTATACCTTGTCCGGCGCAGGTGAGCCAGCTGCAATACGCAGTCTGGCGGGTGCGGCATTTGTTACAGTGAAACTCTAGTCTGTCTGTATATCTGGGTTCGTCTGTTCATCCCAAACATTGGTAATGGAAGCTATTCTGACAGTGTGCATATATAATCTGGTTTAACCTCGTGCTGCCAGGACACAGCTATATGGCACATTTTGGGTTGTGGCCTCAACCATGGCGTTAGTTGCGTCTTGGTCGACTAAGCTAGCGTCTGCTTCGGACATCTTGGCTAGTTAGGTTAATTTGATCATCACGGGGAGTTTTCAGACTCTCCAAAGTCTGGTTAATAGGGTTTGACTCTCTGTTAGTATCATTGATTCTCAGGGTCGTGTCGTGTTGGCCTAGTTCTGCTTCACTATCGTAACTAGCAAAAGCGTTGTGGCCCCATGTTGGGCGCCGCGAAAAATCTTGGCGCGCGACGTTGGTTGGTTGACGGCGGCATCACGTTCGGTTAAGTTTTTACGTGTCTGTCAGAGACACTGGTTGATATGACTGGCTGACTATACCACTGGCTGACAGGTTCCCGGCTGGTATGCAGTACAGGGCGACTCGGCACTGGCGACTCGGTACAAGTCAAATGCAGGCCTAGCTGTCCGGCAAACTGGGTGGCACACAGTCACGGGTTTACCTTTGCTGAAGGTGGCCTGGGATGGTTGCTTACCCAGCTGCTGCTGCTGGAATTAACTGGAGCTGGTGCCCTGACTTGGAATGGCAGTGCTGCGGCGAGGGCTGCTGGTCCGGCGGCACTGGAACTAGGTATTAGCAATCCCTAGCGGAACGTGCTGGTCGCAGCGGAAGTCTGTCACAATCGGGTGCGGTTGCCTGGTTGTCTTGATCAGGGACTAATAGAGGGAGTTGGAGGGAGCTGGGAGGTGAGGTCTCTCCAGCTGGTGGGCAGTTTGAGCTCATTCTCGGGGGGTTGTCCTGCAAAGTGCATTTAGGGCTGGGCTGCAACTCCTGTTGGCTTTGGAGGCCATAGCTGCCTTCCTTTCTTGCCACTTAGTACCATTCCTCTGGGTGTACGGCATAAAGGTAGGTACAAGTATTTGCCTCGTCAGAGGGAAGCAGGCAACGATAGTCCCTAGCCAGGTGTAGAACCACGCCGAAGTCGAGCTAACCCAGAGCCGTACCCGTTTAACTCCAACCGGCGAAACGAGGCGCCTTGGTTTGAGAGGTGGGTTTACTCGGAGCATCTGAAAACGACGTTGGGTATGGATGCAAAGGTGGGCAGACCTCCAGAACCAGTCTAGCTTTCCCTCCGGGTACAGTTCAGCGCAGTGGAGTGAATGAAGGCTGGGCTGGATGACTAGCCACCTTGTGGATTGTGTTGCTGGTGGTTGTGGCTCTATCTTACTGCCCACCAGGTGCACATTACGGGTGGCCATCAACTGGGTGTGTTTATGACGTACGTGAGCCTGGTTAAGGGAGCCCGCAGTCCTACACTAAGTTCGGTAATGGGTTTGTCAAAGACGCTGTCTCCTGCTTTACCCTGGTGGGCTGACGTCTACAGAGGATAAAATCAGTCACCCTTAGAAACTAGTGCACAGAGGTTTAAGAGAAAACTTATTTATTCCGTGAGGAATAAACACGGTGGCCTGTACTACCTCCTAACTAACCAAGAACTGACCAGAAGTAAACTACGTAAACCAGGTGAAGGGGACCTGGGTATGACCTGAACAAAGGAGATGTAGTTAATTAGCTATTACAACTATCTCAATGTCTTTATTTAGAAGGGACGTCGGGGGCACTACGAGAAGGGTAGTGAGGTGTTTAACACTACCAGAAGGGTAGTGTAGTTGCTGTTACCAGAAGGGTGTTTGGCAGTTCTAGGGGTTCAAAGCTTTTCTTAGGGGTAGCTGGTGAAGATCTGGCAGAGCTTCGGGAAGGTCGCGAAGACGTTGGTATCAGCAGAGAGCCCCAGTACACGAGGTGGTGGAGCGAGCTGCTAGAACTGGAGAACAACTCATGTTCCTCGGTTGTGCAAAGCCTTATATTCTACCTTCCCATGGACCCATTTAGGTGTGGGGGCCGGAGCTGCGCTCTCTAGCGCCATCCCTCGGCTCGTGGCTGAAGTAAGTCGCTCTGTAATGTGGTCTCGGCTGCTGGGCCGGCTTCCTTCACACATTGGGGGTGTTGGTGTAACGTCTGACATCAGGGCGAACAACCTTGGTTGACGTGTCCATGGGTGCCCCCGCAACAAGGGGTGTACTTGTAGGCACTCTTAGCAAGTTGTTTCAGGGTTCAAATCCTGCCTGGGGTTTCAAGAAGGCACGTCCAGATGAGGTAAAGTCGTGTTTATTATAGTCAGAATAAGCGTCACGCGTCAGTACATACATTTAAAAAACGGTATAAATTCTGTTAACATTATTTACGCACAGATGATAGTGTGTTTTGTTTTGTAGGTGGGTGAAGGGCAGTCGAGACGTCGCCATGGACACGTGTGACCAGTACGAGCCTTTCGCTTTGCAGGGCGTGCCTGAGTTCTACGGTTCCTTGCACGAGCAGTATCATGCCAGCAAGCTGAGCATCAAGTATGACTCGTTCTCGGTCCCTAGCCTTGGGAACCAAATGCTGCTGCTGTGTCAGAACTTGCTGCGAATCACCCTGCTGGAGGAGAATGCTGGCAGCTCGGGCAAGAGGCATGGGGACACTACAGATGGTGAGTAGGCAAGTATTTTACACTAGCTCTCATTTTATGTAGTACTATGATTCTTCTTTCATCAGTTTAAGTTGGCAAAAGCCTTCAGTCAAGCAAATAATTTTGAAGGAATGTCCATTTGCCTGTATACACTAGAACCCCATTTTTATGTTCCCGGTATTTACGTATTCTTGTTTGTTGCACTGTTTTTTCCAGGTCCCGTTTATTCCCCGATAAGTATAATGCATTGCTTTACCAGAAATTGCGTTGCAGAATTATTTGTTGTTGTTAATCTGCTATCGGCAGATCAATTTTGTGTTAAAAAATCTATGTAATTACTTTGTGATTAGAGAGTAAGAGTTTTATTACCTGCAATAGTTGGGTTTAAAATCAGTTTAAGTTTTTTGTGGCGACTGTTTTGCAATCTTCTTTTTGTATACTATATTTTGAAGTTGAGTATTACATGTTAAGTTGTAATTATTAAGAGAAAACTTGATGTAGTAAAGACATTTCTCTAACACCTATATTATCTTAATTATTTTTTATTAAATCTTACCCGTAGGAAGTATTTATTAAAGAAGGGAACAAATAATAACAGAGACAAGTTAATTTGGATTAATTTTAAAGCTTTTCCGCATTTTATGCTTTTACACTTTTTACACTTTTTAATTTAGTCCTCTTGAAATGTTTAAAAAGGGGTTTTACTGTACTCTATTTACCCTACAACTTTGAAAACAAGACCACCCCGATATTTTTACTTTAGTCTTTGGGAAAAATGTATTTCTTTGCTAATTATTTAGGTATGTAATGTAGCAGGATTATTTAATCTTTGCCCTAAAATAAAAGTTTAACACTGTCAAATTCATTGCAGTTAATATTATAAGGTATGTACTACACATCAAATGAATTACAGTAAAACCTAAGGAAGTCATACATACTTTGTCCATACCTAAATTGTTCTAAGTAGAGTTGAATTGCGCAGTAACAGGTATAAGCTATAATGATACATTCGCAATGGCGATAATCGTACTACGTATTGTATTCTGTATTAAAAACAAGCTTAATACACTCGTTTAGTGCCTTTTTGTGTACTACGCTGTAACAATTGCAACACTGCTTCTTAGAGTTTAAACACTTGTAAATATTTTTATTTTTGGTCATATCATGGACGGCCAAGCTGCTTTCATGGGAACAAAGAGGGTTGGAGGAATGTATTGATTGCTTGATCAGCTAGCAGAGGAGAAGTTGCTGGCAAAAAAAAAGGTTGCCTAGCAAAAGAGACAGATATATGGCCATGGTGAAAGAGAGAGATACAGCTATGGTGAAAGAGGGAGATAGCGAGAGATAGATAGAGATAGATATAGAGATATATATATAGAGTATGTTATGTGCAATTTGATTCACAAACCGGAGGACCAACAAAAGACGAAAGTACATTAAAGTTGTTGTTTCCACGTTATTTACAACACATTAGCATGCACGACAACACGACCCAGTCATGGTGGCTATCTTGTTGCGCCTGTCCGATTTTAGTACAAGAACGGTACAAGTCACTGTAGCTCAAGATTCTTTCATTAACACAACTATTTTCACAGAACATCCTGCCCACCTTGTTAGCACGGGCTAAATACATAAGGTTAGGCACTTTCTTCACACTAGGCAGACCTAGAGCTACAGGTCAGAAGACTCAGCAGCTGGAGAGTTGTTCTCAGCCATGGGTAAAGGACACAGCTTGACCAATGAACGTTGCAGCATTCCAGTGGTGGTCCGCCCAGTAGCCACGCAAGGAATGCCATCTGCTCCTGGATGAAGATTAATCATGCAGGTCAACCAATGTGAGAGGAGGAGTGTTATCCTCCTTGATCAGCACTAACTCCCCATTCGTAGGAAGACAACCCTTCTTTGTCCACTTGCTCCTCTGTTGCAGGGTGCACAGATACTCTTTCTACCAGCGTCTCCAAACATCTTGCTGTACGCGTTGCACCAGCTTTTGTTAAGTTGTTTGTACTGTAACAAAACCTGTCTAGTCAAATATCATTGGCTGTAACTTACTACTACTCAGGGTAAAACCTGAACGTAAAAATTCAGTATGCGAAAATAAAACCACCCTAACTTTATGAAGTAAAAACTGGAATAAAACCATCATATGTTCGGGTAAATGTGGTAATTAAATTTGTATATATAATACACATTTGATTGGGATATTTTTTAAACTTGCAGTATTGTACNAATTAAATTTGTATATATAATACACATTTGATTGGGATATTACTTAAACTTGCAGTATTGTACAGTGAATCTCAATTTCTTAAGTGTGTTGTAATTTTTTCCATCCAAAAATTTTTTTGCAAAGAAGTTTTTTTTTCCCCCAGTAAATGTGTATATTTAAAAAAATTCATAATGAAAAGCAGACATTCCCAAAGTTTATTTTTAAAGCTGTGTGTGAACTAGTTGTAATGTTTTAAAGGTCATCAAACTGTAAGGTCTTTTCTTACAGGTTTTTTCCTCATGATATACCTGAATTCATATGTTTGATTGTCGTGTGAATGCTGCAGTGCTGTTGCAACTTGCGGAGAACATTTTGCCTGAAGACAATGTCTTGGGCTTGTCTCACCTGATGACCCTCGAGAAACCACAACTGGCAGATAGCTGCTTCCGAAATCTGCCCATTTCCTGCATCTCTGCGCAGTTGGCCTCTTACTTCTTTGCGCTGAGTGTCTGCAATACTTTGGAAGATTTCGAGGGAGACATCCACTTGTATACTCCCTCCGAGGTTGGTATTTGCTGGGATTCTTGCTGGATTTACATTTTCTGAAGGGAGGGGAAATAGCAGTTTAGCAATGACAGTATAAATAGTTTGCAGTTTATTAGAAGTTGCTATGAGAAACTGCAGTTTTCTGCTTGTTAAATTGTGGCTTTGCCTAGTCTGTCAGTGTGTACGATTACATTATTATTTTGGGTCAATATGCAGATTATTACTTCACTCTAAGAAGATAAAAATGGTCAGGAATAAAATAATTTTCTAGGCCTATACGAATGCTAAGAAATTTGAATTATTCACATTCAGAAAGAATCATTCATGTGAATATTCATTTCACTTAACTACATCATCTATTTGGATGTACAGTTCTGTAATTTTAAGTTGTCACATCTACCACTTATATCCATAGTTTTTCTACTGCTGCAAATCTTCATATTTAAAAAAATTTTTAATTTGTTTATTTAACAGATGTTTTCAGTATGTTATGTGGCATATGTTTGCTGACTTTGTAATACAATGGAACCCCCTTATAAGGTTCTTCAGGAGTTCACAAGAGAGTGACACTATAAGCTGGGAAACACTATAAGAGAGAAACACAAAAATTCAAGAAACCGGGTACCAAAATATATATAAGTATGCATCACAATAAAGAGACAACTTTATAAAATAAACCAAACAAATATTTAAAAAATATATATAATCCTGGTTGCAAAATCATAAAATTAGTAAATGAGCAAAAGATTACTGTACATGCAAAATAAGCACAATTGTTCAAAGCAGTTTGTCTCCTGGTAACAAAGCTCACAAAATTGTCTACAAGCAAAATACGTAACATAAAATGTTTCATAGAAGTTTGTCTACTAGTTGCAACAATATTAGTTAGGCCTACAGTACATAACAAATAAGACATTATACAATTTTTTTTAAAGATAGGTTATCACTCTCTGATGAAACTTTGTCTGCTAGTTGCACAACTTAGAATATTAGTTAACATACAATTGGGTTCTGTTTGCAAAATACACACACCTTGCTAATAAGTAACCAAAGACTGAATTCACAGTCATTTTCTGAAGAAATCATTAATGGTAGTTTGCCTTTTGGTTGTATTTCATCATCAGTAAAATATAATCTAAATGGAAAATTGACTGCATCACGTGTNATGGTAGTTTGCCTTTTGGTTGTATTTCATCATCAGTAAAATATAATCTAAATGGAAAATTGACTGCATCACGTGTTCAGGTAAATTAGACTGGGAAGCAACAAAGTTTCTCAAGATGTCTAGAGACTCATTAACTTGNACTGCATCACGTGTTCAGGTAAATTAGACTGGGAAGCAACAAAGTTTCTCAAGATGTCTAGAGACTCATTAACTTGTTAATGAGTCACTTTTACCTCAGTGTCTTCTTCTTTGTTTTAGTCTTCACTTTCTTATTCTTACGGTTCTATTGATAAAGTCCTTCAATAGTTGACGGATGGCAAGGCAATTCTTCATCATCCACAGAAACATACTCATCAAAGGTAGATGATAATTCAAGCCTCTCTTGGAGAGTTCCCCACTCATCTGATGGCACTAGCATCTCAACTTCATCACCTATGACACTGAAGCACATGTGAAGCCTGCTTTCCTAAAGCAGTTGGCGATAACTGACTGTGGCATGGATGTCCAGGATGCAGCAGTCATGTGCATTGCTGTCAGCAAGCTGATTTTCTTGCGAGGTTTCTTAGCCTCGAGATCACGGAGTAGTGTTTTACAAAGGCATGACCTGAAATGATGTTTAAAATTCTTAATTATGCCTTGATCCATAGGCTGCAGACATGCTGTAGTATTTGGTGGCAAGAACTCGATACGGATGTTCCTGAGTGCACTTGTTTCTGTTGGATGAGCGGAACAGTGATCTAAGAAAAGGATAATTTTCCTGTTCTGAACACCCATTTTAGTATCCAGAAAATGTAGATTCTGAAGGAGAAGTTTGCAGGTAATCCAGGAATTTAGATTACTTTTGTACCGGCAAGGCAAACTTTTGATGTTTTGAAAGCATTTGGGTTTTACTGCCTTTCTAATCACAAGCGGAGAGAGCTTCTTGCTGCCATCCATGTTTGCTCCCAGCAAAATAGTGACTCTTTCCTTTGATCGTTTGCCACCTGTAGACTTTTCTCCTTTGAAAGAGAATGTTTTATCTGGAAGCAAGTTAAAAAAGAGTGCACACTCATCCACATTGAAAACATCTTTTGCAGCATATTCTTGCACAAGAAACGGCAGCGCAGTCGTTTTCCAGTCGTCTGTGACAGACTTGTCAACACTAGCACCCTCGCCACTTACTGTCTTATACACAATACCGGCGTGTTTCTTGAACCAATCGATCCAGCCATTTGAAGTAGTGAAATCGTCTGCACCTAATCTCAAGGCTATTACCATTGCCTTCTCTCGCAAAATTGTTCCGTTTACAGGCACATTTGGGAATGCACTTGCTTAAACCACTCTAGCAGTCTCTCTTTTACCTCTTCACACTTCCCGCCGCGTATCTTCCTCGCAGTGGTTGATCGCTTGTAGCATTCTTTTATGATTGTGTCCTGATTTGAAATGATTCGGTTCAGAGTAGTCACTGGGATTTCTAAATCGCGAGCAATTGCTGTGCATGTTCTACCAGGGTTACTGTTCACGTGCTTGATTAAACTTGACTTTTTAGCTAATGAAAATGCCTTTTCTTTTCTTTGAAGAACTCATTTTAATTTTTCATTAAAACTGTTTCGAGGATGAATTTTAATTTTTACTAAATAAACATTAACAGACTATGTATATATTAACCTCTTTCACCCATTTACATTCACGTGAAAAAATAAACGATCAGTATGATTCCGTAGATGAATACATACAAGGAAAGCACACCATATTCGTGTGTGCAAATGTGACCGCTCACGACATCTGTAGTTATTCCAGACGTACGAAATTGTGCACACTGTGTGCTTCAGTTCCTAGCCAGAGATTCCCAAAGTGTAACCACTTGATGGTGGTTACTCTATGGCGTTTATGAATCAAGAAAATATTGTACTAATGTAAACAAAACGTGTGAATAAGTAATGAAACACTTTCAGTTGTGAATTGAAATTATGTGAAACAGTTTGGTGACAAGAAATAAATTACTGAATCGGAAACAGTTTGCATTATTCGCGGGAAAATGAAAACATAATTTCCGGGAATGTTGGTTTTTGTTCTTGTGGAGAAACCTTCGGGGCCAGAAGAATCTTGCAGTATAGACGGGAAAACCCTTAAAATGGGAAACTTATAAGTGGGTACTACTGTACAGTATAATTCTGTTATAGTGTACTCCACATTAACGTGTCGTTCACTTTAACATAAGATTATGAATTCTACTAAATTTAGGTTACCTTTCTACACAATGAAGATTATTTTACCTTGTGTCTTCCAAGATTGTAATAATTAAATTTCCGTATGTGGGCTTTATGTAAAGGCATCGATGTTTGAACCGTTTCCAACCCAAATCTGGTTTTGTTTGCCAGTGTGACACGTAAAAAATCATGCTGGTTGCAGAGTTGTGTTTAGTATACCGTTCATGCATACGCTGCAATTAATTGATTCTTGCCGTCAACTTGCAATGCCATCAATCTTTTGTGTCGCTCTAAATTAACTGTGTTGACATGAAACACCATCTTGAATGTTGGCTATGTTGTCATGAAACACCATCTTAAATGTTAACTGTGTTGACATAAAACACCGTCTTGAATTCTTTTATACATAAAAAAGTGAATGTATAAATAGGAAGCTGTATATTCGTATTTTGGTTCGCATCTCATAACTTACAGTAAACACCCTTGTAGAATGACTGTAAAACAATCGTTACCCTCGTAAAAATCTAAACTAACCAATTTAAAAAAAATTTATTTGAGGTGGTAACTCTCCTGTATCATAGAGCTACTGTACTTAATTTATTTATCCTAAATGTCCAGCACCAAGCAGATATCATGCCTACACTTCTTGTCAGTATCATCCTCAAATCTGCATTGAAAGTCATCGCAGGCAATGATTTTATGCTTAGCACATACATTACAGAATGTAGTATAAAAAACAAACTTTTTTTTCTTTAAAAAATCTTAGTTTTTGAGTTGCATTGCTTTATGTGTAGGTGATTGATTATGTGCTGGACCTTGCATCTGGAGAGGCCTGCCCTGAGGAGTGCGTTCATCTATTGCTTAAGTACCAGAACTTGCTAGCAGATTACACCCAGGGGCAGCAGTTACAAGCCCTCGACTGCGGAGTGGATGTGCAGCGATTCTCCAGCGACAGTCGGTATCGTCAGGATACGATACTTGGCCTTGCCATGTGAGTTGAGCTGAATGTGTATGTACACAAGATGTAGAGCAGTATAACATTAATCTTACTGTTTGGGCATGGTTCCAACTTCACCCCTTTTCCTGTCTTTTTCATTTGTATGTATGGCACACACATCAAATGCTCAGTTTACAGAGTAATTTTTTTTAATGTTGCCTTTTAAAATTTTTGAATTTTTAGTCATCTATGCTGTGTATAATTTATCAGATAGCTATAGAAATGTGGAAAAGAGATGAAAACTTTCAGCGTTTTACAGTAATGGAATACAGAATATATATGCGAAATATGCAACACCAAATTTGGTTTGGTAGTTTGTTTCTTCCATCATACATGTAAGAAAAAGCATAAGCCGTAATTTCATCATTAAAATACATGTGTATGTACATGTGTATGCGTGTGTATACATTCAAGTGTATATGTGTGTTTGGTTGCAGGCATGATTGTGTTAATATAGCTCAAGTTAATATTTGAAACATATGTCTCAGCGTAAAAGTAAAATTAATTGCTACCACTCAAAAATATGCAAAACAACTGACTTGCAGTAGGCCACTGCTAGATGGTTTCATGCCCTGCAGCTTTCTGTGACAGTGTTTTAAAAATCACTGTTAAGGGTGCCGTTTGGCTACAGATATTTTTGAGTTCTAGATGCATGGGAGTGCTAAAAGTGACCTCGTTGTGTGCATCACAAGCATCAGTACCTGTATGCGTAATGCACTGAACTGGCGTGCAGTAGTTCTTCTGTCGACTAACCTCTTGAGATTTGTGTTGGTAACCCTATAATTGTATCATGTAAAATAGAGACAAAGATGTGCTGGAAATCTACAAGGTATGTGAAGTAGCCTGTTCTGTAAATTTCATACCTAAAATTGATTGTGAAATTACTTCTATTAGCCCTTTTTCACTTAAAAAATACATCTTGGAAACGTAAATAAAAAATTGAAACTACCTTTTGGAAGAGAAAAATGTCTTAAATGGTATTTGTAAGTGGACGCAGCTCAAAAATATTGAACGGTTTTAAAATGACAGCTGTGTGACTGAACCTCTGCGTGCAGTTTGGGGACGTGGGCATACGGTACACTCAACATTAATTTCTAATGCCAAAGACCTCTGCATCCTTTGTGAGACAGGTGGTGTACTGAAGGCAACCCTGTTTTTTATGATTATTTTTAAGCTAAGGGACTGAACGAGGTGGTGCAGTGGTTAAACTTTGGACTCGTATTCGGTAGGACATGGGTTCAAATCCAGGTCCGGTTTTTCATGGTTTCCCAAAATCTCTCCAACCGAATGCTGGGATGGTTTCTTACTATGGACAATAGCCGATTCCTACCTGTTCCTACATGTCTGAGTAACTTGTTCCATCTGTAATGACCTCGCTGCCGACGAGACGTTACCTACCTACATACCTTCAGCTAAGAGGCTCTTATCATTTGAACCATAAAATTGATGCATCACGAGTGCTGTCAGATACATTTCTTAGCCTCCAGACTCTGGTGTATCGTAGAGCCGACCGCTGCCGCTCATTTCGCTTCTGTACCCTTCCTATTCACGAGCGTATCAACTTCTTGCTGCCTGAGGGGCTGGCAATGTGCACAAGCCGCGCTCCAGTCTGAGTGGGTGGATCCCACCCCCTTGCTTGCCTTGCCCTGGAGTAGCGACCAGTATTCATGAGGGTGAAGAAGAGCTAAAGCAGTCTAAGGTAGTTTCAATTTGTGAGCCAAACCTCCTGGTAAGTCTCTCTTAGGTTATCTTCCTGGTCATAGCTTCAGAGATTCATTTCAAACCCCTGAAGGTGTCACTAGGGTGTCGACGCACTGGTCCCATTACTGTCGTAGAACTTGATACTGCTAAGATGTCCCTGAAGCAGGTTCAACGAGAATGTTTCAGCTTGGAGATTAAATGCTTGATTTCAGATGGCATTCTTTGTGTGGATGGACGTTTACAAAGTCACACCTAAATTACAAAGCAAAACATCAAATCTTGCTATTCATGGTGGCATAGTGGTCATGCTACTCGCCTCCCACCTAGGCAAACCAGGCTCGATTTCCAGCAGTCGCTCCCGGATTTTTGTGTGTGGAAATTGTGCCGGACGATACCGCTGGTCTGCGGGTTTTCTCTGGGATTTCCTGTTTCCCTCGCCCTTCCATTCCTACGCCGCTCCATACACATGTTATTTCACCCTCATCGACTCTCAAGACCACAATGTCAAGAGCTGCCCAAACATCTCCACTCTGCTCCAGCCGCTCTCAAAATACCTATAGGTGCCAACTACTCTCTGTCTCATGTAACTTGGCAAGATTTTGACAGTTCGACGAAAGTAGCACCAATGTTTACTTTTTCTTTATGTATCCTTTCGCCATCAGCTGGTGCGTCAAGTGGCAGCTGTATATTTATATTATTAACACGCTGTCAGCTAATCCACTTTCCATTGTAGTGCTAAACAAATTTTAAGGTATTTATAGACTCACATCTGTCTAAAAAAATCTGTAGGTTTTAAACGTGAAAACAGAAAACCTTGCAAAAAATGTAATATTTGCTACCCATTCTTTTATTTATTACAGACAACGAATTTGGGTTAACATTTGCGAGATGGTAATTGTAATACTTATCACACTTTGGATGTTACAGCTAATTTTTTAAGACTGGAAATAAAAGTGATTTGGGAAACTTGCTTGACAACGCACTTTTCATTTGCCAACAAACAACTTACCAACGAAGTTTGCAAAGCAGTTATTCTGCTATTACCGATACTAAACAGCTTGAGTTAGAAATATGTGGCGTGGAATAACGTAAGAATTCTTCAAAACAACCCATGCGCATCCCATTTTCTTCGTTTTATTAATACAGAATAGTAACAACACGAAAACAACAAAAATTTGGGTTTGCGGGAAAACTTTGCATGTAATGGACGTTAGCGTAACGAAAACGATTACCGGCCCAATAGAAATTACTAGAAATCAAAACCATTGTACACGGAATACGTAAAGATTTATACAGAGCTCTCGGACAAATAAAATCATTGGTATCTGTTCGTAAATTTGTTATTTTAAAAAAGAAAACTATATTTTTTTTCTGGCTGGTTGTAGTTCGGGATCTGGCTAACAGATAGCATGGAAGGGCGTGTTGTAACAGATGGCGTGGAAGGGTGTGTTGTAACAGATGGCGTGGAAGGGTGTGTTGTAACAGATGGCATTGTAGGGGGTTTTTTGTGAGTTACCTCAACAGGTAGCAGCACTTTGGCCTGCCTCTTGATTCCATCTTTGCAAAAGTTCACATTTCTCCTTTTATTGGCTCAAAACGACAAGAGCTTAAAATATATTTCGTCAAATTATTTGAAAAAATTATTTAACTGCACCCTCCGATGTTTCTGTAGGCTTTTGGAATTGATATCAAGCATGTATGGAAGGTGTGGAGAGTGGGGGTACGACATAAAAAGAACTTCCAATGTTTGAAGTTGCATGTCATTTGAATACGGACCGTTTTAATGTCCGTTTCACTTTGAACACATATAAATGACTACTTTAGCACAAAGTTTAGTTTGTAACACTAATAAAAGCTGGTTTCTGAACACGTAAAATAAAATATTAATTCATTTAGGAACTCTTTCTTATTCACGTATTTTCTGCTTGTTTGATGTGCGCCGGCAGTGCAGTCAGAATAGCCAACGTAATATTAATTTTCATTCATTCATGCATCAACTGATACAGGGTTTTGTAAATGGCACATTGTTTGTTACGTATACGTCAAGTTGCCTCTCACTGACTGTTAAAAATCTCGCCAACTTATATGAGACAGACCATACCACTGGTCTGGTCTGGCTGTCCTGAAACCCAAATTCCTTTTGGCTGGGGTGTGGTGTAATGTATGTATATACGGTCTTGGTAACTGTGGAATTAAAATTTTGATTACAAATATTAAAATTGTACAATTAGTTCGTATAATCAATTTTACAGAATGTTTTAGAAAGTAACATTTTCAATATTTTGTCCAGTGGATTATTTTATTTCAATTTTATTTGAAGTAAAGAAATGTTGCTTTGCGGATGCCTAAATTTATTTTATTCAAAAATGGGGACTCTCATAACAAATGAATGTTAATAGACAAATTCTTATGTACAGTATAGGTTAAGCTTCCCTAAATTGGTGTTATATATTTTATTCCTGTAAGTATTGCAAATTATTATTTTAGGTGTTACATTTGTATGCGTAGTTGTGTGTGTGTGCATACATATGAATGCACAGCTACATATGTACTGTACATTATTCTCAGTCATTTCTTTCACAAGGTTTTTCCGTTACATATAACTTGATTTTCGTACCCTTTCTTCATTATCGTGTTCCGAATAATTTATTAGTTCATTTGCAGTGCACATAACAACCTTGATGCATCTCTAGGCTATTCACAGTAAAGTGAGCACTCTCATTTGGATTTTATTGTAGCCTCAGGCATTAACTTTAGTGTCCAGTGAAATATTTACACTCTGTTTATTACTTACATGGCAATATTTATTTTAAAAAGTGGTGGAATGATAAAATATGGCTAATAGGAAAAAAGTAATTACGGCCTCAAAAGTGCTCACTTTACTTTGAACAGCCTATATATTCCTCAATTTACAACCATTTTTCATAAAAGTAAAAATTTTGTTAAGTTCAGCCAATTTAATGAGTATTTCTAAGAAATTTTTTAATAGTTTGAGGCATGATCTAAAATTGCTTCCAAATTTAATTCCTTCCTCAACACACTATGTTTCGTGCTCATTTTCAAGTACTTTATTTGCTCTCGCAGACTTTAAGCATGGCTGGTTGGTGTTTTTGATGCANATGTTTCGTGCTCATTTTCAAGTACTTTATTTGCTCTCGCAGACTTTAAGCATGGCTGGTTGGTGTTTTTGATGCAGGACAGAGGATGAAGAAAGGTTTCTTCTCGCTGTTAGGCTGGGTACTCGCCATGGCATCCCACCGGCTCACATTGCTACTTGCTGTGTGTCTGTGCTGCTCACAAGTGGGGGAAACATACCTATGCCTGAGTTAACATCCAGGATTACTAACGAGAAGCTCATCAACCTGTTGAAAACTGAACCACAGCATGTCCATGATAGGTGAGGCTCCTCATCATGGTTTTTCTGTAGAGTTATGAGTGTGTATGTATGTAATAACATATTTCTTTACCATGGTACCAACATCCTGAAAAGTCAGGGAAATTTAAAGTTGGTCAGGGAAAGNTATGTAATAACATATTTCTTTACCATGGTACCAACATCCTGAAAAGTCAGGGAAATTTAAAGTTGGTCAGGGAAAGTCAGGGAAATGAGAGAAAAATAAAAAATAAATTTACAAAATCATGCAAAAAAATTTTATTTCATTTGCCATCCCTNGTCAGGGAAATGAGAGAAAAATAAAAAATAAATTTACAAAATCATGCAAAAAAATTTTATTTCATTTGCCATCCCTATGAATCGGATCCTTAATTACAAAACAAAAATAACACTGGCCCAGCAGATGCTAGTTTATTAATACCATTTTTGCAGGACATATATTCCGTGATTATTTCTGAAAAGATTTACTTTCTTTTTCCAGTACAACTATTATTTCTCTCATGTGCTCCCAACATAGATTTGTTAATTTACTTATTTTCACTATTTTGCTATTTTTATCGGCTGGAACAGTTTTTTGTGTTACGTGTTTTATGTATAAGTGGAACACCGTATTTACATTTTCCACGGGGACGTAGTCAAAAAATATGAAAAGTGGGAAAAACATTGAAATTCATCTAAATTACCTATTCTGTTATTCTGTGTTATCTTTNAGTCAAAAAATATGAAAAGTGGGAAAAACATTGAAATTCATCTAAATTACCTATTCTGTTATTCTGTGTTATCTTTTTTAGTAAACACTTCCTGTGAACAAAATTGTTGATTTTGTTTTTTACATGACGTAAATATCAGAGATGATATTATTTTTTCCATTCTGAATTGTAGGACAATGCTTATATGTAATTGAACGGGATCTGGGAAAAATAGTGCAAAAAAATAGAAAATGTAATTACAATATTTGCCGGGATAAAAGACAACTATTCTTATACATTTTGAGCCCTTAACAATTATTAGGTACTTGTCTTATATGATGGTCCAAAAATTTTTGTTTACCCAGAAGTTGCCTGAAAGTTAAGTTTAAGTTGTCGAGTTGTATGATACTTAATATGAAGGGAATTGCATTTATTAGAATTAAAGATAATATATTTTTATAATTTCACGTTTTTACAAATGCATATTCTGTGTTACAAAATGGCAGCTTGAATAGGTTGATAAATATATTATGCCATCCACCATATTGAAAACTGCTATTCGCTGTAGCACATTTTTTGTCATGACTGTAATATTTACCTATTAATTACAAACAAAAGTTTAATAGAAATACTGATATCTGGAAATAAATGAATGTACACTACCAGTATGTTTTTCTGTAAGAAGTTGTTATTGTTATTAGCCGTCATATTGCCGATGGACGATTGTGTTTATGTGCATCTTTTGTGCTTCACTGCGCACGGAAAACTAACTTTGGCTGTCAATCATGGCAAGGTTTTGCTACGAAAAATGACCACTGAAAGATGAAAATCACATTGATAAATGTAACAACTGCACAATTACAGTAGTTTGTTGGCTTGCTGCTGCGTTTGCAGCTGGGCGCTAGGGAAATATGTGTTATTTTCACTAGCACTTGTGAACAGACAGCCACATCTGTCACCGTTTGTTTTGGTCGCCACCTTCGCCAGTATGTACTGTAAATGTAGGGGAATTGGCATCTGGGCAGAACAGCAACACCGGATTAATACGAAAGTAAGCAGATGATTGGNTGTGCTCCCAACATAGATTTGTTAATTTACTTATTTTCACTATTTTGCTATTTTTATCGGCTGGAACAGTTTTTTTTGTGTTACGTGTTTTATGTATAAGTGGAACACCGTATTTACATTTTCCACGGGGACGTAGTCAAAAAATATGAAAAGTGGGAAAAACATTGAAATTCATCTAAATTACCTATTCTGTTATTCTGTGTTATCTTCTTTAGTAAACACTTCCTGTGAACAAAATTGTTGATTTAGTTTTTTACATGACGTAAATATCAGAGATGATATTATTTTTTCCATTCTGAATTGTAGGACAATGCTTATATGTAATTGAACGGGATCTGGGAAAAACAGTGCAAAAAATTGAAAATGTAATTACAATATTTGCCGGGATAAAAGACAACTATTCTTATACATTTTGAGCCCTTAAAAATTATTAGGTACTTGTCTTATATGATGGTCCAAAAATTTTTGTTCACCCAAAAGTTGCCTGAAAGTTAAGTTTATGTTGTCGAGTTGTATGATACTTAATATGAAAGGAATTGCATTTATTAGAATTAAAGATAATATATTTTTATAATTTCACGTTTTTACAAATGCATATTCTGTGTTACAAAATGGCAGCTTGAATAGGTTGATAAATATATTATGCCATCCACCATATTGAAAACTGCTATTCACTGTAGCACATTTTTTGTCATGACTGTAATATTTACCTATTAATTAAAAACAAAAGTTTAATAGAAATACTGATATCTGGAAATAAATGAATGTACACTACCAGTATGTTTTTCTGTAGGAAGTTGTTATTGTTATTAGCCGTCATATTGCCGATGGACGATTGTGTTTATGTGCATCTTTTGTGCTTCACTGCGNGAAGTTGTTATTGTTATTAGCCGTCATATTGCCGATGGACGATTGTGTTTATGTGCATCTTTTGTGCTTCACTGCGCACGGAAAACTAACTTTGGCTGTCAATCATGGCAAGGTTTTGCTACGAAAAATGACCACTGAAAGATGAAAATCACATTGATAAATGTAACAACTGCACAATTACAGTAGTTTGTTGGCTTGCTGCTGCGTTTGCAGCTGGGCGCTAGGGAAATATGTGTTATTTTCACTAGCACTTGTGAACAGACAGCCACATCTTTCACCGTTTGTTTTGGTCGCCACCTTCGCCAGTATGTACTGTAAATGTAGGGGAATTGGCATCTGGGCAGAACAGCAACACTNTTTGTTTTGGTCGCCACCTTCGCCAGTATGTACTGTAAATGTAGGGGAATTGGCATCTGGGCAGAACAGCAACACTGGATTAATACGAAAGTAAGCAGATGATTGGCTAAATAGTCCATTGAACAGACTGTGCAAGAGTAGTTTATGGTTCGGGTTTCACCTGCTGTTACTTTAACTTGACACAAATGACACGAGCCTCATTAGTTTTTCTTTGGACACATCATAAAGTGATGGGCAAGTTTGATTTTTTTTACAGCGTCAAGTCAAGTTGTATGAAACTCGAGTCAAGTCTAGTTCAGTATAAAATTTTCAATTAAAAACTGAGTGTACACCATACATGTAAATATCTGCCTATGTACGCAGGTTTAACCCTGACCCCTTAAACGTCTTCCCACTTTTATAGTCACNCCATACATGTAAATATCTGCCTATGTACGCAGGTTTAACCCTGACCCCTTAAACGTCTTCCCACTTTTATAGTCACAGTTTACCAAGAAAAAAGTTTAAGACTATGTAGTTTCTACCGGTAAGAATAATCGTTTGCCTGGTCAAGTGATTAACAGTGCTGCTTTTCGCGCCCGCCAATGAGTGAATGACTATGGTAGGTAGGAACAGTGATGTCAGCCACATGATGATGGAGAAGAAAATAATATAACAGTTACGGGAGTAGAATGGGAGGATAGCTTGCACGCTGATCTGTCAGTATGCTGCCAGGCGAGCGGGCAAGCAGTCCATATTTAAAGTTGTTCTTTTTTCTCTCTCTGTGTTCGCGGTGCAGTTGTCACACATGACATTTTACAGGACAGAGATAGTGAACTGTGGTTACTCAAGTATAGTGTATCACACATCAACACTGGGGTTTATAAGTACAGTAGAGCACCCGTCAACCGGAATCGTCGCGGGAAGGGCTATTCTGGTCGAGGGAAAATTCCGGTTTAGGGAAATGAGGGTGGGATGATGTGAAAAATAACACATTTTTAGTCTGAACTCGTGTATATGTGGCACATAATTTTAACTTAAAATCTATGAGTGTACATTATTAGTTTTATCCTTAAAGTTACAAAACCATTTAAAAAAACACTAAATACTGTTTATGGAAATGTGACACATCATAAAACTCCCGGCGCTGCGAGAATGACCTTCATTCTAACCAGCTAGCGGGAGTTCTTATTGCTTCGCACGTGTGTCTGCGTGAGTAAGCGAGGACTGGAGATAATTTAGGGCTGCAGCGGTGACATCATTTTACAGTTTGTGTTGACGTGCAACTGATAAAACGTCCCGAGGTATAGTCAATTCCAAGGATAGTCTTTCCCTTTCTGCACGGCTCGTCGGCACTATATACATTTACAAGAGCGGGTGTGACGTATTATAGACACAGTTCACAAATACCGTATTTCGGCGTGTATAAGCAGCACAATTTTACAAAAAAAATGACAAAGTGGGGTGCGGCATATTTACGAGATAATGGCATTTANGCGTGTATAAGCAGCACAATTTTACAAAAAAAATGACAAAGTGGGGTGCGGCATATTTACGAGATAATGGCATTTAAAAAAATTCCCCTAAACCATTTTCAGAAATTTGTCAACATAGAGTACGCTTTAATGTTTTAACTTAGTTTCTAAGGAAGTCAAACAAATAAATAGCTCATCAATGTGTTTAAATGCGTATGGGTCCAACAATTCTTTTACCTGCCTGTCCTAAACAGTTCCACTTTGTTCACCTCCAGCCAGAATCCAGCTGGCTCGCTTTCTTTCTCTTTTTTCTTTCTCCCTCTCGCTTGGCGTCCTTCCTTTCCATCTTCACCCCCTCCTGTAGAGCTACAACCTCAACCGCATACAGAACCACTTTTAATTTGAAGTTCGCCCTGTAAGTAGTTCTATCCTTTCCCATCTCCGGCTTTAAACATACATGTTTTAGTAATAAAAGTATGTTATTGCACGAAACAAGTTACTGATAAGTGAAAGCGGTGAGCAAAAGTGGTGGAAGGGAATGTGGCAACAAAGGACGTGACAAGTTCAAAGTCCTCTCCCCTGCTGCTACTCACGTCCCTCGCTCTTTCAACACTGCGCTGTTGCCGCTTTTCAACAGGCGGAGGCCAGGCGGCGTGGCAACGATAACACTCAACAGCAAATTAATTAGTTTGACGTTGCCATAGTTTACTGTTGCCGCACTAGCACAATGAGGCCCGGCAATATTTACGGGAATACAAAAATTCAGTGCGGCGTATACTTGAAATATTAATTATCCCTCATTTTTCACCAGAAACATCTGGTGCGGCCTATACACGCCAAAATACGGCACATTTACACTAACACTTAAGAAAACTATTCTGAAAGTCACACCACTAAAACTAACGGCATGTGTAGCACATCGCCATTAGTCACTGTCACTTGTGTCATAATGCAGTGTAGCTGTAGTTGTGCCACTTGGGCCCGCTGTCTCTTCATCACACAGCTTGTTTACCNAGCTCTCTCTTCATCAGGCAGCTTGTTTACCGTAGCCCAGCGCAGATAAGATCTTGAACACATCCGTAATGCGTGTTTGCTTAGTTCTCGTGGTCTTCTCTACCTCCAATTGTTTTTTCAGCAGGTACAGGCTCATTAACTGCTGTTCACTTACATAGCTACGCTGCTCAAGCCCAGCTATCAAACGGCTGATGTGAAAAATGCATTCATCCTGTGTAATTTTTTCTGTAGGTTCATCCTCATCCGAATCTTCACTGCCATTCTCGTCTTTATTATTCTTGTTTGCAACAATTTCCAGAATATCTTAATCTGTGTAATTTTGCACAACTGGAACATCACAATCAAAAGTGAGCCATTCTTCAATGTTGTCATGCAAATATGTCAGTTCAGGGCTCTTTATTGTCTTAGCATATTTCCATCAGTTCATCAAACATTTTTTTTTCTTGTGAAACCTTGAATCCTCTGAAGTCGGCAGGCTCATTTTCATTTTCTTCAGAGTAAATAATTGTCGGCCACAGTTTGTGCCAGGCATTGTTGAGAGTTGATTTAGGAATGCTGTCCCAAGCCCTTGCCAGAGCCCACATTACATCTTTCAAATTGTAATCCTTTTTTATTTCAGCTACAGTTTTCCCGCCATTTAAGTCGCTCAAGAACGACCGCAGAAACTCCTATCAATAGCGGCATTTTAGCGAGCGTAGGATTCCTTGGTCCTGCGGCTGAATGAGTGACGTGGCAGATAAATAACTTCAATGTTATCTCATGTCAGGGTTTCGGCTGGTGGGTGGGCGGAACAATTATCCATCACAAGTATGATCTTGCAATCCTGCTTCAAGCCCATGCTATTGCAGTGTTGCCTAGCTTGTCGTACAAAACTGTTGAACCACTCGGTGGCTATTTTTGTGGTCACCCAGGCTTTCTTGCTTGCCGTGTATTCAACAGGCATTACCTTGACGTCTTTCAACTTCCGTGGCCGCATACTTCTACCGATAACCAGGAGTTTGAGCTAACGTGTTCCAGCTGCATTGGAACAACCTAACACAGTTAGCCTTTCCTTACTTTCTTTCATTCCAGTACGTGCATCGTCTGGAGTACACAAAGTATTTCTCGGCATACATCTCCAGTACAATGCAGTTTCATCTGCATTGTACACTTGTTCGGGAGACATTTTCTCATCTGACACTAGCTGCATGAACTCCACAACAAACTGTTTGACTGCTTCTGTGTTGGCAGAGAGTTTCTCAGCGCTCAGTGAATAAAGAGAAATCCTGTGCCGTTTCTTGAACTTATGTAACCACCCTAATGAAAAGTCACATTGATAATCAATTTTAAGTTCAGTATGAAAAATTTTAGCCTGTTCAGTGAGCATTGGCCCAGAAATGCTAAGTCCTTCACTTCTCCTTAGTCTAAACCATTTCATTAAAGCTGCATCAAGGCCGCTACTTTTACTTGAGCAAATTGTTTTACGACTCTCCATTCCCACTTTTGATTCACTATCCACGTAAAACTTGCATAGTTCATCTTATTGCTTTTTGATGTCATACACTGTAGACACTCCTACACAATAAAATTCACACACAGACTTCACAGAAATTCCCACGTCCAGTTTTGTTAACATTTCCACTTTCTCTTGTATCGAAAGCATTTTCCTTTGCCGTTTAGCTGTATTGCTAGAAGCTGGTATCCTTAGTTTACTAAACATAACCTGTGAAACTATTAAAAAAGATTTACAACACAAACACGGAAACGTTTACTTTATGCCGACTCAAAACAAACAACGCATCACTAGGGCGTGACGGACGCGAACGACTGGTTATATAGAGTTGTGCTGGCTTGCTTGTGTGCGGCTAGCGGGCATGTACAGTCTGGTGTGCGCAACAAAAGACTTCTTGCGAGCACGGGAAAGTTATGGCACAACTTTGCGACATTTGAATTTTTTTGAAAAATTTGTTCTGGATAAGGGGAGTTCCATTCGAGGGAATTCGGGTTGAGGGGTGCTCTACTGTATTGCATTTAGCCATCTCATAGTAAGTAGGAATGTGTATCATTCGAGATAAGAAATATTATACATTAAATACGACCCTAACCACCTGACCACAAGACGACATTAAAACACATTACACAACATTTGAAGTACAAGATCACTAATATAGTATTAAAAAATACTCAGGATAGAATGGTTAACTGGCATAGGACACAAAATGACGAATACCCTCTCCAAAGACAATTACATGGCAAATTTGCATACTTACGAATAATATTCCCAGTGTTGAACCTTACTGTACCATAGCCTTCTTCTCTTGCAACAAACACATTCCAATTGCAACACAATACCTTAAAACACATTGGTAGATGGAAATCCAAAATTATAGAAACCATATTAAGTGGAAAACTAAGAAATAAAAAACCATTAGGTTGACACAATACAAATATATTTCACCGAACCAAATCATGGAAAAAATTAAATTGCAGTTTCTTAAGTAACATCTGGTGGCTTGCCAACATTAAATTTTAATTAAAATCATAATTATTACTGATACTGAGCAATGTAATTTTGTGACATACAGCGTACTTTAACATACAAGCTTTAATTGAGAAAATAAAAAAATCTTTACTTTCAGCATTTTGTCTTTTTACGACTGGCCGTTGCAGAACATGATAGAATATGGGCTTCTGGGCAGTTATTATACATTTCACGGCAATGTAATGTTCATAAAATTATGCATACTTCATTTTTCAAAACCAACATATTTCCTACTGAGCTTGGTATGCCACCGAAAATTACAGCTGGATAGGTCAGCCCANAATAACTTCAATGTTATCTCGTGACAGGATTTCGGCTGGTGGGTGGGCGGAACAATTATCCATCACAAGTATGATTTTGCAATCCTGCTTCAAGCCCATGCTATTGCAGTGTTGCCTAGCTTGTCGTGCAAAACTGTTGAACCAGTCGGTGGTTATTTTTGTGGTCACCCAGGCTTTCTTGCTTGCCGTGTATTCAACAGGCATTACCTTGACGTCTTTCAACTTCCGTGGCCGCATACTTTTACCGATAACCAGGAGTTTGAGCTTGTGTGTTCCAGCTGCATTGGAACAACCTAACACAGTTAGCCTTTCCTTACTTTCTTTCATTCCAGTACGTGCATCGTCTGGAGTACACAAAGTATTTCTCTGCATACATCTCCAGTACGATGCAGTTTCATCTGCATTGTACACTTGTTCGGGAGACATTTTCTCATCTGACACTAGCTGCGTGAACTCCACAACAAACTGTTTGACTGCTTCTGTGTTGGCAGAGAGTTTCTCAGCGCTCAGTGAATAAAGATAAATGCTGTGCCGTTTCTTGAACTTATGTAACCACCCTAATGAAAAGTCACATTGATAATCAATTTTAAGTTCAGTATGAAAAATTTTAGCCTGTTCAGTGAGCATTGGCCCAGAAATGCTAAGTCCTTCACTTCTCCTTAGTCTAAACCATTTCATTAAAGCTGCATCAAGGCCGCTACTTTTACTTGAGCAAATTGTTTTACGACTCTCCATTCCCACTTTTGATTCACTATCCACGTAAAACTTGCATAGTTCATCTTATTGCTTTTTGATGTCATACACTGTAGACACTCCTACACAATAAAATTCACACACAGACTTCACAGAAATTCCCACGTCCAGTTTTGTTAACATTTCCACTTTCTCTTGTATCGAAAGCATTTTCCTTTGCCGTTTAGCTGTATTGCTAGAAGCTGGTATCCTTAGTTTACTAAACATAACCTGTGAAACTATTAAAAAAGATTTACAACACAAACACGGAAACGTTTACTTTATGCCGACTCAAAACAAACAACGCATCACTAGGGCGTGACGGACGCGAACGGCTGGTTATATAGAGTTGTGCTGGCTTGCTTGTGTGCGGCTAGCGGGCATGTACAGTCTGGTGTGCGCAACAAAAGACTTCTTGCGAGCACGGGAAAGTTATGGCACAACTTTGCGACATTTGAATTTTTTTGAAAAATTTGTTCTGGATAAGGGGAGTTCCGTTCGAGGGAATTCGGGTTGAGGGGTGCTCTACTGTATTGCATTTAGCCATCTCATAGTAGGTAGGAATGTGTATCATTCGAGATAAGAAATATTATACATAAATACGACCCTAACCACCTGACCACAAGAC
This sequence comes from Clitarchus hookeri, assembly GCA_002778355.1. NCBI lineage: Eukaryota > Metazoa > Arthropoda > Insecta > Phasmatodea > Phasmatidae > Clitarchus > Clitarchus hookeri. The sequence goes on from NQII01001685.1 coordinate 109,562, forward strand.
GACATTAAAACACATTACACAACATTTGAAGTACAAGATCACTAATATAGTATTAAAAAATACTCAGGATAGAATGGTTAACTGGCATAGGACACAAAATGACGAATACCCTCTCCAAAGACAATTACATGGCAAATTTGCATACTTACGAATAATATTCCCAGTGTTGAACCTTACTGTACCATAGCCTTCTTCTCTTGCAACAAACACATTCCAATTGCAACACAATACCTTAAAACACATTGGTAGATGGAAATCCAAAATTATAGAAACCATATTAAGTGGAAAACGAAGAAATAAAAAACCATTAGGTTGACACAATACAAATATATTTCACCAAACCAAATCATGGAAAAAATTAAATTGCAGTTTCTTAAGTAACATCTGGTGGCTTGCCAACATTAAATTTTAATTAAAATCATAATTATTACTGATACTGAGCAATGTAATTTTGTGACATACAACATACTTTAACGTACAAGCTTTAATTGAGAAAATAAAAAATCTTTACTTTCAGCATTTTGTCTTTTTACGACTGGCCGTTGCAGAACATGATAGAATATGGGCTTCTGGGCAGTTATTATACATTTCACGGCAATGTAATGTTCATAAAATTATGCATAGTTCATTTTTCAAAACCAACATATTTCCTACTGAGCTTGGTATGCCACCGAAAATTACAGCTGGATAGGTCAGCCCANTTCATTTTTCAAAACCAACATATTTCCTACTGAGCTTGGTATGCCACCGAAAATTACAGCTGGATAGGTCAGCCCAATTAAAATAACTGGTTGAAAGTTACAATTTTGTAGTCCTTTGTAAATGGGCAGGAACACTCAAATTTGGAATATGACATTCAAAAAGAAATACTGGTTCAAGGGATAAATTTTCATTCCCCCTATGTCAAACAACATTAATCCTATCTTTGAAACACAGTCACTTCGAAATCACGAAGATGCTGTATTAAAATGTTTAATTGATGCATTGCCTTTCTGGTGAATTACCGCATTTTAACGGCGACCAAACCAAAGACGAAAATTCTTTTTCAATAATGCAGTTCATGAATACCAATAAATACATACATACATTCAAATCTTCCGCCAGCGAAATTACAAATAGATTAACATACATAGACAAAGCAAGACGTCGAATATTAACATGCACTGCAGTGACATTTCCAATACAAAGTTCAAAATTATTAATTGAAATAAACACTGATGAAAATATAATTTAACATAATGAAATAAATAAAGGACAGAAATTAATAACATAACAAACCTGCGGCAAATAAACATAATCAAAATGAGGTTTTGACAGCACAACTGTCACAGTAAAATAAAAAAATGTAAACAAACAACTGTAAATAATCAAAGAGAAAAATTGTCACAGAATAGTCCCACCAGGCTGTAACAGCTTATTTTATAGGTAAAATAAATGGTTCAGCATTACCAATCAAAATTAATACATGTTGTGAAACAAGAAAATAAACATGAAAACAGTAGTCTCAACATTACAGAAAAAATTTACTTTACATTACTTATTTTACCCTTTTGAAATGTTCACATTCTCGAAGAAAATATATTATTAAAAGTACATTAATTATTTTGATAGAGAATATGTCCAAATAGATGCTATTCATATTTTAGAAAATAGGTAAATGCAGATGCCACAATTGTGATTTAAACAAACACTGTTCAACAGCGATCCTTCTACATAATGACATCACTCATCACTTGTTATTGTTGCTGCGTACTCACCAAACAGGTACTGCAAGACCGTTACGTTGCTCGTAATATTTGTATTTAGGTATTACGTTAATATTAATTACAAGCATGTTAGGCATGCAATGTTACAGAATTGAAATTTTTCTTGATTAGCTGTCATCAAGCATATATCATCACTATCTCATTACCAAATTATTTCAAACGTTACGACTCTCAAGATAATCAATGTAGTTTAACTATGTACTGGGTAATCATGAAGCATTAGCTTCAAATCACTCATCCTATATGTTGGTTAAATATCATTTCAACATTAAAATTAACATGATTCAATAATTCTACATACAAATTCCCCCTATAACACGAATTATAATTATAACCTTGTATATCTTCTGAGCATTGACTAGTGTTAATAAACATAATCTTCAACAATAGCAATTAACAAAGATGAATTCTTAAAACTAGTGACTATAACACTTCTCCTCTACAACAATTAACATGCAGCAATGAACGATGACATTTACTGGAACGAANAAAACTAGTGACTATAACACTTCTCCTCTACAACAATTAACATGCAGCAATGAACGATGACATTTACTGGAACGAGCAAATAACGATAAACCCTATTAACAAGATAATCACATAAGCAAGTAAACATAAGTAACATAGCACATACTCTAACATTATGGAATACTCAGACGGAATAGGAATCGCCAAACCAAACTTGACTTTGGCCAGTATTCTAACAGCTATGCCGATTCTAACTTTGAGACAGAGAGAAGTTAAGCATTCTTTGCAATGTACTTCCACCTTCTTCCTTCTCTCTTCGTTCTTCTGATCCTCTTCAAGTTTCTTCCTTGAAGAAATAGACACAAAATTGCTGCTTGAAAGATAATGTGATTACACGGCGCATTACAGAACTGTAGACATTCAAAGTTGGTCTTGAAAGCAATAACGTTTCAGGCTTAATATCTTAGTAGGCAGTGTAAATAAAATATTTGCAAAAAAAAATTCATCCACTGTGAAGGTGCATTTGTCTGGCCTTGTCCACAATGGCAATATATCAGGTGAGAGCTTGGTGCGTAGGTCAGTTCAGTAATAATGACAACACATTAGACACAGACCCTCGCATAATTCATAATATACATCATTTGATACATACATAAGACCCTTTGACAAAACATATCAGACAATAGTAATAGACTTTTAAATGTAGACTCCTTTTCAAAACAAGGTCATTGACCTTAAATTTGTTTATTTTTTACACCTTTTGAAACTTTTCGCGTGATTCTGCTGCTCTAAATAATCTTAACTATAAATTTGTTCATTTCAGTTCAGATGGTTTCCTGGTCTTCATGGTTGGTTGGTGATCCTTCGTACTGAGGTAGAGGATTGGTGAGAGGTTCCGAGCGCTCCTGAGTGAGGGCCTCGTACCTTCATCATAAATCCCCCTCAAGTTTAACTGTAGATCCTGGTTGAGAACGTTGCCGCTGCCTGATTGGACATCTTGTACAAACAGGGTATCTGTGCCCCTTGTAGCGTTGCTCGGGGTGGTATATCTCCCGCGTGGTCTTTGTGGGGTACATCATGCACTTCTTCGGTATGGCAGTGAGCGAGTTGGTTTGTGGAAAGGTCTCTCATTTTCTTGAAGACTATGTTAACTCAGTTGTTAATGATGGTGAGGATTCCTCTGACCGAATTGTTGGTATTCTTCATTTTTATGAATGGTAGTCACATTATGTGCAGTGCCGTACTGACATCGCACGTAAATATCCTTCTCAGATGACAGGGGTTTTAAAGTATTTATTTAGTGTTCAGTGTTTGTCGCCGTTAGAAATTCAAACTTCGTCGGTGTTTTTTTCTCATTTTCTGGTTCTAAAAGTATTCGTCAGTTTGGCATGCTTTCTGGTAGGATTAATAAATAGGTACAATAGTAAGACAGCATGTAAGTCACAAAGTGCCTGTTGTTACAGATTGCAGCAGGATGTGTACCCTTGTCTGCCTGGGAGAGACCACCAGCTGCTAGTGTTGTACTTCACGTTGCTGAACTTGGTGTGTCCTGACAGCACTTCTTACACATTGCTGCCCAAGGAACATCTGAAGCTTATCAAGAAAGTCAAAGCTACTTCTCAGGGTCTGTGCATTCTCACTTTGCCAAGCATGATGTTCACAATTTGTTCTAGCATTCTAACTAAGTTATTTGCTGAAACTTTGTTTTTAAATGCACAAGTTCCTGTTCAAAAAAAATTATTTTGAGTTCATAAACTAGCCTGCAGTGTGGTTTTTGTACAATGTTAATTTTTTCAGTACTTCCTATTGATTTGTTCTGCAAAAATCAAAACTGTATCACTTTTTTTTTTTTTTTAAGAACAATGGTGCACTACTATAGAATGTGTAATTTGGTACTACCAGTTTCACGAGAGTATTCTTTTTGGACAGAGTAATGTTAAGTACCAAATTGTTTCCTATTGCACTGAAAATGGCAGTAGTCGTACACTGAAAACTTGACAGTAACAAATATTTGTATGTTGCAGAAATGCATAAATTTCCATGACGAGGTAGATGTAAAGAACTACAAGCAAAACAGTATCAGAAATTTTTATGCCTGCCATAAATTAAGTTGTACATTCACATAATTAATCTGATATCAATCAGTTCAATTACATATTTGTGAAAATAAAAAAAATAAAAATTTGTTGTTTAGATTTTTGATGCAGTTATGCCTCAACGCCCATCTGTCCTTGTGTGTCTGAATTTAACATGATGATTGAAGATAGCTTTCAACAACAAATCAGGCTCTAAATAATTCCTGTTATTTTTTAGCTATAATCAAGAAGTTTGGAGATAACATTTGTAAATAGGGATGGGTCGGTTCGGTTCTTCGGTTCCAATTTATACCGGTTCTTGAGGTTTGACTCGAAACCGGTTTTAGGTTAACAACAATTACTCGGTTCTTGGTTCTACACGGAAATGGCAAAACTCTGTTGTTACAAAAATAACTATGGTATTTACTCATGTATAGCGCGCCCTTTTTTCTCTAACATAAAGGAAAAAATTTCTGGGGTGAGTGCTTTACACGGAAAAACAATTAAGGAGTGGTAGTCGTAAACTGTTCGGCGATGTTTGGAGGGAAGTATATGAGAATAGTCTGTTATCTCAGCTCTCACTCTTACATCAACACTCCTCTCCCTTCTCTCTCTCTCTTTAGGTCAGCCCTCCCCAGTAAAGAACACTGCTAGCCGATCGATACATTCCTCCAAGGCTTCTTTGTTTGGTAGGATGGCCACGGGCCAGGAGTAAGAGAGGAAGAGAGACGTTTTTTTTTTCGAGGTGTCACATTCCAGCACAGCAAAAAAAAACCAAAGAGTCACTGTGTAAAAGACGCAAACAAAAAAGGGCCGGACGCCCACCCAGCTGTTGACCTTCTTTTAAGGNAACCAAAGAGTCACTGTGTAAAAGACGCAAACAAAAAAGGGCCGGACGCCCACCCAGCTGTTGACCTTCTTTTAAGGAACTTTTGTAGGTTAGGTTACCTTTATCATACAGCATGCCACAATGTTTTGGTTTGGAGGCCATGAGTTATTTAATTCAAGTATTTTCCAAACATATCACAATCACCACACATTAATGTCATAAAAGAATAATTTTTTACATATTTACTAACCTTAAATAAATTTAATACAACAAGTTTATCTGTATACATTAAAACTTGTCTTCACACTTTGTTATTGTTCAATTCTTCCATATAACGGTTAAATAAAACATTCAATGAATTTTACCTGCCTTGGTTTAATAAAGTTGCAAGCAAAAGGCAAGTATTCAAAATACATTGAACCGAATACTGGAACCAATATTTAAATTGTAGAATCTGCACCGGAACCGGAATCGATATTTTTGGTTATTCGACCCATTCCTATTTGTAAATTTGAAAATCTCTTTAGTGCTTGAAATCTGATATGATGGGGAGCTCGAACTTATGCCTTTTTCTCCACTGATGTTGGTAAATAAGGATATTTTCACATGCCCCTTGCACCTAGATACTGTACTATTTTTTTTTTTTTTTTTTTTAAAAATTATTTTTAGTTTGAAATGCTGCAACTCTTGTTGCCTTTGGACTGAATTTCTGAATTGAATTGTTTTTGATCTGCCATCAGAAATTGACTACATAAAACTTGTGGACCCATCCAGTGATGTTTTAAGCACCCTGAAGCCAGTAATATCCAAGGACAGTGTGGGTCTCGTGGCCAAACTAGTCAAGTCCTTGCCCCAGTCACTTAACTGTTCTTTGCAAGTTGGTTCGCTCTACAGCACTTTGGCCCACAAAGAATTCTTCCAGGTAAGTTCAACATTTATTACCTCTCAGTTGGCCTTTAAGTATGAATATATCTGTGTAAATAATTTCTGTTAATACTCTATTCTAAGGCACACCAAATTATTTGTGGAAAACCCTGGGGAGAAAAATAATTGGTTTACATATGAGGCCACAGGTTAAACCACCACTTCAGTATAAAATTTAATTTCAGTAGGAAGTTTAATTTTGCCTTCATTAAATATGTACTTTCATCAAAAGTTATATTTCACTGTTAAAAGAGAATATGTGCTTTTGGAAGCAATTAATTGCATTGCGTGCTTCTGTTCAATGACCCAAGTTCAATTCATAAATTTCAAATAGCTTCCCAACCACTGTGTTTCCACTAAATTTTGCACAAATAATCACATTTATTTGAAAGAAGTAAAATAAAGCATACCTTTTTTTGTCATAATAAATGAAGCACAGTATTTTAATCCCATCGTTCAACAAAATTGGCACGGCAGATGCAAACATTGCAGCCAAAGTTTTTGCATTGAAAATTAAATTTCAGTATAAACGAATGCTATTTATTTTACACTATCATAGATGGCATTTTAGAAAGAATATTGCAACTATAATTCATGTTTTTGAGCTGTGCTATTTCCGGATTGCTTTCGTTTAAAGATAATTTGTAAACTATTTTCAAGAATATAAATTATTTCCAATAAGCGATTTGTTTGATAAAATTCTACGATAAGTGCAATTTATGGCCATGCTGTTTTACTAGCAAATAGTTGCTGTTCTTGCCGCTCGATGGCTGTGCTGTTTCGCCATGTACATTTGTTAGGTTTTCCTGTAGATGGTTGCACTGTTCCTTAAAGATAGAAATACTGCATGTTGCCCTCAATATTATTCTCGCATTCACACATCCGTCTGATCGGCTACTATGAAATTTTGTATTGTTTACTGGAGGATTCACTTTACGGAGGATGTATGCAATATGTTTTGTTACAAAATTACTACAGGAAATCATATTTCGTGTCCTGTATACAATTCGGTCTGTAAAATAAGTAACATTTATGAACAATTTAACATAGTGCATGCACCTTACTTAAACCATTTTATTCTATACTTTCATGGAATTTTTTTTTTAATTATCTACCTTATTTTAAAAATTGAAAAATTAATATTTTAATTTATTGAGATATATACTGTGAATGACGTGGCCATGACAACTAGAAATAATAATTCAAACAAATAGTACATTTGCACTAAAAAAAAAATTTATGCAAAAAATTGACGGTACTTGATTCTAAGCAGCGCCCTTGTTTATTTTCAGAAAAAAGTGTAGCTTAGAATAGAGTAAATGCAGTAGATAATATATTATAGGCATGTTGATAAGATTGTGTGAATGTCACTTTTCTTTTTTTTGCTGCCCCATCTATCCCACCCTTTTTCTCATAAAACAAAAATGATAAATGTTGTATAAACTTTTATAAAAGTGAAACACAAAAATTAAAAATAATTTAATGAGAGTTCAGCTGTAACAAAATTTTTGTGACAGATGGTGAGTTGAACTCAGCTTTCTATTTGTGATTAAAAAGGAAAAAGTTTTACCTGTTATGTCATTTCAAAGAATAAAATATTCCTTGTGGTTTAAAATCTTTATTTTTGGTATGACTATTGGTTACCAAATTGCTTACTGAAATGTAAATGGAAGTTTTGATTTTGGTATGGCCACTAAGTATTTGCACAACCCGGCATGTTGCATGCTGGTGACCCTTAAGGATTGGAGTCATCTCCCATGCTGATGAGATTGTCATTGAACTATTTGCTGGAATTCAACAAGTAATGGGAAATGTGTATCTGTGACAGCAGGGCTTTGAAATTGACAATGGTTGGTCATTATATATGTAATCAGTGTTTGTGGTGCTGCCACAAAGGTGGTTGGCAAGTGTAGTCTAGGGTTATGTACACAGACACCTGCGAGGAAACACTGTTATTCCCAGTGTCCTTTCCTTTCCATCCTGTGACAGAGTACAGAGTGCCTGCTCTTGCTTCTTCTTTGCTTAAGTCTTGGTTCACTTATCTGGTCAGTTTCGTCAGTGGGAAAGTTCAAGAAGATGCCAGTGAAAACTATGGAGAAATAGAATGCTCGGATGGAAAAAAGTTATCACCTTTTCAGGAATCTCGTTTATGCCTTCTAAAGTAGGGTTCTAAGCAAGCGTGTCATTTGCCATAATTTGGGCTTATTATACAGAAGGGTCGATTTGCTTCTTTGTTTCGTTGACACCATTGATTCCTCCAAAGTAATCAGTATTTTACTCTAATTGTGTCGATTATCGATTGTGTTTCATTTGCATGTTGAAATAAAATAAGTTCTAAAAGCAGCATTGTTAAGTTCGAAAGCTGAGGCATATGGCATGTTAAATTATTATAGGTTGTTTGAAAATGTTAAGTCACGTGATGAAAACTATTCACTAGGCAACAAAAATTTTAATAGGTAGTGTAGAAAAAATTTTTAGTTGATAAATGCGCATTACAAAAAATCATAGAAAAACCAATAGTAACAAGAATTGACCCAAGTACATTATTACAATCAGTTCGTGATTGTGAATTTGTGAATTACAGGAATCAACCCATCACTACTTAATTATACATGTGTATCCATTATATATATATATATATATATATATATATATTTGCGATAAATAGAACTACTTGAAATTTAAAACTAGAATAGAGAATAAAATTGAGAATCTGTGCATACGTATTTATATTTTTAAGAAATGGTTTGAATAAAAATAAACTTGTTTATTCAACTTTCTAAAAAAATATTTGTTTTGTAGTGCTAAAATATTTCTTATTTTTATAGTGAAGATTCTAGAAGACTCTAGTAAAAAAGCAGTAAAAGGATAACAAAACAACACACATTTTACGTGGTGCAAGATACATTCTCTTTAAAATACAAATGTGAGAGTTATGGAACTAAAACACAAATGTGAGAGTTATGGAACCAACATTGGCGTTTACTTTGCCTTTGTCACTGTCGTTACTAAGAGCAGTTCTTAAGCGGTCATGCAACAGTGCCTGTCGCTAGGAGCGTGTGCCGCACTGTCCCAGCAGGAGGGTGTTGTTGCCAGGTGGAAGGAGCTCAGGAAGGTGCAGGCCATCTGCCAGAGGAGAAGTGGCTGCTGCAGTTTGAGAAGTGCAGCGTGCATTTCCCCAAGATGGCACCCGCAGATGTGCTGGACTTTGTTGCCGGTACCTGCTTCGAGGAACGCAGCCTGGATGCCATGACGCTAGACTGCCGCATGGAGGTGGTGTTGCGAGCCATGAACTTCTGCTCCCAGCGGACCAAGCCGCAAACTGACGAAGATGCTGAGTAAGCATGTTGAAACTGTTTAAATTAGTTCCAAGCCCTTTTGCTCCTAGAAAAAAAAAACATCTTCGTAAATATATTTTGTTGCTAATTATAATATTGTACTCTGTGAATTGTAAATTGTAAAATTAATTAACTAACAATATTAGTAATGGAACAAATACTGATGCAGTCTTTACCCACCAACCATTCTGATCTTTCACTTCACACAATGGAGGAACATTTGGTTTTCTCAAAGAGATAGGGGCTGCGATGGTGTAGTAGTTAGACTACAAGCCTCCCATCAAGGCGAACCTGGTTCAATTTCTGGTGGGGTACCCACCCCCTTCCTCCTCCCTCCGGATTTTTGTATGTGGAAATCGTGCCGGACGATGCTGCTCGTCGGTGGTTTTTCCAGGGGATCTCCCGTTTTCCCTGCCCTTGCATTCTGCCACTGCTCCATACTCACCTTGCTTTTCATTCATCTGCTCTCAAGACCTTGATGTTAAGAGCCACCCAAATCTCTTCTCACTCACTCAAGGAGAGCTTTTTATGATACAATGCCATTCAGTAAGTAAATTGACACCTTGTTGAGCCCATACTTGAATAGCATTAAAGAAGAGGTAACATTAATAATTAACTATTATAAAGTGATACTGTGTGTGTCTCGATAAAGCTGCTGACAGTTTGCAGTCTAACTCAATACATTTACTGCTTTTACCATTCTCTTGTTAAGGGAAAGTTAACAGTAAATATATTGTTTATTACCTATAGCTTTATGTAACCACCAAAGATGATCAATATTCAGAACGCTACAAGCTCTATCCTTTGAGTGAATGTGTTTTTTACACTCCTGCAGCAGAATAATAAAACATAGAAAGTGGCAGAGGAGCACCGCTGTCCACAACTAAAGAAATAGCACACCCTCAAGGCAAGTGTGCACTTCTCAACCATGCATGCCCACTCGTGTCTTCCATCCACATTGGTATTCCTGCACTGATGTAATGCTGGGGCCACAACTGCGGTCCCGTGTTCATCTCAGAAATGAATGACCACCAGGCAGGAACCATTTTCCAACCGGTCGATGAGAAGAGCAAAGCCCAGGTCATAAGAGCCTTCACCAGACAGGCAAATTGCCAGGATCTCACCTGCGCGCATGCTCGCCTGACAGTGTGCTGTTCGCTCAAATTGCTGTGGTTATTTGCATTTGAAGTCCCAACAAGCTGATAACATGTCAGTTGTTACTTACTGGGCTGTTGGGGGAGTTTTATATGGGGTGAAGCACTCATACTTGAAGACTTCATCTTATGTTGATCAATATACGTAAATGGTACAGATACAGGTTCAATACGCAGACCTCAAAAAATAAATATCAAATGAATTTCAAGCACAATTTTTAGGGTTGTGCCAATGTGACTTTTTTTTCATGAAACGATAGCGAAAGATATGCTATGAATTTTTGTGAAAGTGAAACGAAAATGATATAATGTCATTAGATCTCAGCCTTAGCGAAAGATTAATGAATTTCATAACAATACAGCAAGTTATTCATTATAAAAAATTTGTTGCAAAACCAACCAAAAAAATGTTTGATATGGAGTATTTACCACGTTTAAATTTTCGTTTTATGTAGTTATTTCAGTTATAAAATAATGAAAACAAACAAGATGATTTACAGATAAAAATTTTCTTTCTTGGTGCACTAAATAAACATTCATTTAACTTCCGAAAATTTATTGAAATCGAGAATTTTTGTTTCATTACAACTTTTGGTAACCAAATTTCTTACCACAACAAAAATGAAAGTTATAATTTTTTTGTTTTTGTTTCGGCATACCTAAAATTTGCACAACCCTAACAATTCTACAATATAGGTAAGGTTTTATAGTAATCTCATAAGAAGTTTTAGTTTTCAAGTTATTTTAATAGGTTCTCTCTTTGTTAGTATTTGTAAACAGTAACACTTTTGGTTTTTATTTACTTAGAATTCCCCACTGAAATTTTAAGTTTTATTATATAATTAATGTTCAAATGATTTATTTACATCCTTATTTAGGATATCCTTTGATCCATAATACTGCTACAGATTTGTTACCTAACGTTCACGTTTTTCAACAAATTCAGTTTGTGACATACTATTTACTGTGTGAAACTGTTGCAAACATATGACCGATCTTTCAGTAACTTCATGGATGAGTTTACTAAACAAGACCGTAACATACATATGAAATTTCAAATTTGTTAATCACATGGTTGAAAATAAGTGTATGAGAGAAGTCGTAATGAACTGCAGTGAAAATGGCATGAATGTAACACAGTGTAAACTTAAGGAAATGGCAGAATCAGAATGAATTGGTGTATACAGTATAAGGGTAAAATGTAAGGGGAATGTAAAATCAACACTACTGTGGTAATAGTGACATGTATTCTTTGTATTTCAGGAATGAGTGGGATGGCTGTATAAAGACTTTAAAAGACTGGTTGATGCATTTGGAAGTCATGAGTAAACACCAGTTAGACAGTGTTACCAATCTGAATGATCCGCACTTCCGTCAACTGTGCAGGTTCGTTCTTACCGTATGACGTTAAGACAAAATTTAAGTTAACTTTAATGATGTTCCAAGTATTCTATAGTTAAAATTGTGGTAAAGTTTGACGTAAAGCTAGATGCAAAAACAATGTTAATCAAGAACAACTGTCCATCACAGCCACTTTTAAAAGGTAATATTACAGGTCTTAAATTATGGTAAACTTGAATTTGTTCTTTAAGTTGACGTGTGGCAGTCTAGGGACAGGAGCACGTCAGCATCTTGCTAGGGGTTTTTAGATTGTGTTAGATCAGTCACACAGGCTCGGAGGGCAGACCTTACTGAGACAGCGCCTGCAGAGTCTGGTACTTGGCCTTAATGGTGTCTTTAAACAGAATTGGGTGGGTAGGCCGCCGGCTAGACACACAGTCTAGCTGAGCTAGGATGGGCTTGTGTGTGTGGGTTGTTGGCGAAGCCGTTGGCTTACCTCCCACTACCGTGCGTCGGATACTGGTCGGCGTAGGTCTGGCGTGGGGTTTCCTGACCCCGCTGGCTGGTGGCGACAGCGTCTGCTGGTCGACTCTGGTGAGAGGCTGACTCTGCTGCGGCAAGCAGGCGTTCGGCCTGCTGATGGTGGTTGGCTGTGCTGGTCCAATGTCGTCGGCTGGTTCGACGCCTAGTATCAGGGGCAGGCCTAGGCAGAGGTACTCAACAACGGGGTGTGCAGCTCCAGGGATTTTCACAAGGGGACCAAACAAGTCGCTGGGGAAACTGTGAGGTGAGGCCTCAACAGTTGGCAGGTGGTGTGAGCTTGTTCCTGGGGATGTCAAGTAGCTGAAGGTTGGGGCAGGCTGTTTAAGCAGTGCTTGCTTTTCAGCTAGGATAGCAGCTGCCTTCTGGTCGCTCCACTTACTTCCCCTTCTGTGGGTGAACTGCATTTACCAGGGATAAGGTGCTGCAGCTCACGTCCACTAGGTGGCAGGCAACGTCCCTAACTAGAGTGTATCCCAGAATGGGTAGACCCCTCCTTGTCAGACCTGGCACTCCTTCCAATGGGTGTACACGCGGTGTCTGCATTAGATGTCTGTGATATTATATGTTGGAAGACATTACCTTTACATGAAACTGTTTATAATCAATATTCAGTTATCAGTTTTTATTTGTCTCCTGTTTTGTACTCTCGAAAGAAGATTGTTTGAGTTAGGTGATAAAATATGGATTTATAGGAAATTGCTTGGACCAATTGGTACTACCCATTGAAATGAGTCAGTCCTTATAAAATCTAACGAACGGTTAGAGAGTTTCCTTAGGGAAAACGTCCAACATGCTACGAGGACATTACCAAAGAAGAAGACATTATTATCCAAGCACCAACATATGTGAGGGCGACCCTTACACGAGGGTGACCCTTCTGCAGATACTGTAATTGCAGTCATGTATTGTAATTTATTATAAGAGGTTACTGAACGTTATTTCTCCTATCTGGACAAAAACATACTACAGTAGAGGTAACCCTTCTTTGTATCATACTAAAAAAGAAAAACAGTGAATTTATTGTTTGTCCATTATTTTCTCAGGCCAGTCGTGTTCATAAACTTAGTTACATGTTTTTAAAATATTTATTGGCATGCAGACTTCTGGACGTATCGAGAGGGGAGCCCAGCCGTATTGAAGATCTCCTCCAGCAAGCGATCAAGAGCCCCATCTCCCTGGAGACACTGAGATGTTTCCTGAATGTACTGCCTAAACCAGTGCCACAGCTGGAGTCTTTGCTCACTGATCACCTGCGAAAGGCCCTCGACATAAGGTAGTCATTTACTTCATTGTCTCTATAATCATATTATAAGTAGGGCCACACTTTTACGATAAATAAAATGAACTGATTTTGTCTCTAAAATTTCACCATTTCATAAAAAAAATGTTTTCATTTCATCAAATAATTTTTATAGCAAAAATAATGCATGCATTCTTATTAGAACATAAATGTGTTGTTTTCGTAAGTTTTGCACTCCAACTAAATGGAATCTGTTATTCATTCTTTTAATCAGTACATATTTAATTGAAAAACGTTAAAAAATATGTAACTATAAGGATAAAAGGACAACCTTATGAAAGCACATTCGTCATGTAACACACATTGTCACATCATAGTAATTTTTTTTTTAATCTTGTACTTTATGGAGACATTTAAAACGGCAGAAGAACATTCACTAGTGTTTCAGTTTTACAAAATTTTTACATCACCCACATACAGTTTTTGTTCATTTGTAAATATTAATTAAATCCTGTTAATTCAATGTCACTACAACACAACTGCACAACCTGACTACAAAATATTAGTAAATATTTTATTATTGATAAAATAAAAATGCTCCTTACATGTAGTACAAATGTTTCTACAGAGAAGTGGCAGAAACCTATTTGTTTCTGTTTTCACAGTAATATTAAAATTACACAAATTTGCTTTTAATGCAGTTGTCTTTTTATTTTTTATGCCCTCCACCATCATCAAATCACTGTGCATGCGGCATGGCAGTATTTAAGCAAGTGTCTTTTCCCGCCCATTCAATGTTTATTTCACAGTTTTGCACTTTGGTCAGTTTATAAAAGACCTTTACTTTCAATCTGCTGGGCGCAATCTACAACAGTAACTATTTTTTGGCATTCTTAACCAGTTTTGGGACGTGAGCAGCCGACTACAATCACCACCCTCGCTCAATAGTTGCAAATGCAGTATTTGCTAATGGCCAAGAACCTAACCACACCTAAGCACAGAAGATGAGTGAAGTTGGCAGCGTTTACAAATACCGAGCAAATGTTTACTGCGTAATTATTACATTCCACAAAAAAATATATTAATGTGTGTTATGTATACGTACTATTTACTTTCGTCAAATTACTAACATTTTTGGTTAGATATGTTCGTTTATAAATAAAATACATGTAGGCGTGATTCTTCCCATGAACGAACGCTATAGTGACTCAGTTCAATATATATTGAATCGTACGTGCAACGATAATCTTTCGACATTGCTACCAATTGATTTATGAATCGTTCTCGTGACGTACAATTTCGTTCCGTAACGTGATCACCACGAAAATAGTTTTGTTATCCGCACATATGTGAAGTAGATGAGAGATCATGGTGTATAATGAATGGAAAATATTGTAAAACTTACTGTTTGTAAGTGTAACAGTAAAAGAATCTCACACTATGGTTTTAGATACACTTAAACAAGCAATTTCGTCAATGTTTCGCACATACGAGAATTGTGACAGAATTTCACAAATGAACATAATTTCTCAGTATTTCGCATTATTTTGCATTATTTCGCGGTCCATGGAAATTTCTAGCCCCTAATCATAAGACTTGGCATGTGTAAGCTTACTGCTTACAAAATATAGTAGATCCAAAATTTTACGATGTACCACAGTTCCTGAGAATTACTTCTTAAAATCACTACTCTTGTAGAGAGAGAGATTGGAGATATTTTGGCATCTCTTAACATTGAGGTCTTGAGAGACTACTCTTGTAAAATCATTGCTCTGGGGACATAAATGACAAGGATTCAGGGTGATTTCCACTTGCACCATCACTGCGTAGAGCTCCTCGAAGGTGAGTATTTGCTCTCCTATGACCCTTCACAAGTGGGACTGAAAGTTTTTACTTCAGCCCTCCACAGCCCACCAAAGTGAGGAGAAGTTATCGGGTTCCAGCTTTGTTGATCCCCATCGCGGGGGTAGAATCCCTACTTTGTTTCCTTCAGCAGGAGGTGTAGAGGGGGTGTGATTCGTCGCGCTGTTCCCCCACTGGTTCGGATTCCAGGTATTTGACTTCGGCGTTGAACCCGCGGTCATATTGGGGTCTGTTTCTGATGGCCCTTTTCTTTTCTTTGGTTGTGGGATGTGGGGTTGGTTATAGTTTGTATTTGATTTCTTGCCACCATCCAAATTTTTCCCATCTCGTCCTGTGTCCAGTAGACGTTTCCTTGTCGCCATACTACGACGTATGACCCTTTCCATTTAGGCGCAAATCCCACACAGAATTTGTCACTGGCTTGGCTTAAAAGATGGTTGTGTAACAATACGTGACTACCATTGGGTAGGTGGCGTTTGACGGTTGTTTGTTCTGGATAATTATGCTGGGTATACCAATGTTTATTTTTCCGAGCTGCCCCTGTTCTCTGGATCGCCGCTCTTCTTATTTCTATGGGAGCGGGAAGTTCTGTAGGTTCGGTTTCCCATTACCACTCCCCGTGTGTCATCTTCGCAATGTATTCAGGATTTCCGATAGCTGTGCATTCCATTGCGTATGATTGTCGCCCATTCTTATGCGGATGCTCTTTTTATCTTATCACTTGGTTCTGGTGTTTGGTAGAGTTGGCCTGTGGATGGTAGGCTGGAGTCATCCAACTTTCAGCTCCCCAAGTCTCGCATGTTTTTTTCCACTTTATACCCGTAAACTGAGTTCCATTGTTTGTTAACACACATTTTGCTCCATCTGTCAGATAATCGTGGTTGCTTACTGATTGGGTAACGGGAAGGCGTTGGGCGACGTATTCTCTCACATCTCGGTTGATTCCTTCCCACTTGTATCTGTAGAGCCCTTAAAGTCTCGTGGAATCCAGGATGTCCCGTGTGGGGATTATCATGGTGGTGCTCATAGATACTGGTTCGTATCTCGTGCGGGACCCAGATTTTCCACTGATCTGTTCGGTTGTGCTGTCTCGCCCAAATTATACCGTCTTTTACCTCATACCGGTCAGGATGTTTTCTCAGTAATTCTCGTAACTCGGGGATTGCTTGCTGTTGGTCTCATAACAGATACTTGTTTTGGCGGAACTTGACTATCTGTAGCTCTGTGTTATTTGGCCATGGTAATTTAGGGGGCGAAGAGGACAGTGTTCGCTCCCAGTCGTCAACTCCTCTCTCCTTGCAGGGAATCTGCGGTTGGCAGGATAATGCATCTGGCAACTCGTTGGTCGAGCCTGGGCAATGCTCGATTACAAATGAAAATTCCATTAGAAATAAGGCCCACCTACCCAATTTTGCCTTTTCACTACTCATGGTTTTTAACCATGTAAGGGTCTTATTGTCGGTTCTGAGGATGAATGGTCGGTCTTCTAGGTAATAGTGGTATTTGCAGACAGCCTAAATAACCGCCAGGCATTCCTGCTCATTACTACGGTAGCAGCGTTCTGTCTCATTTAGCACGGTGCTGGCATATGCTATAATCCGCCGTTGGTCCTGTGAATGTTCCTGGAACAGGACCGGTCCCATTCTGTTTTTGCTTGCGTCGGTCTGCAGGATCAGGGGTAATATGGCAGAGGCCAGTAGAGGATGGGTAGGTCACGATAAATCACCTTCAATTTGCGGAACGCTTCCTCCTGTAGGTCGGTCCACTTCCAGCGAGTGGTTTTGGGTAGGAGTTAGTTGAGTGGGGCCATAAGGATGGCGACATCTTCTACAAAATCTTGGAGCAAATTGCAGAACCCCAGGAATCGCTTCAATTGTCTTCGGTTGGTTGGTACTCCATCTTCCTCAATCTCTCGCACCTTCTCTGGCTTCTGATCATTTCAGTCTGGGGTAATTATATATCCTAAATATTGACGCATGATGTCGGGTGACTGACGACGACATCACGGTCGGGCAAGGTTTTGTGTGTCAGTTAGAGACACGGGCGATATGACTGGGCTGACCTTATTGGCTGCTCACCGAACCCCGGCCGGTATATAAGCTAGGGCACGTGGCTTGACGACACGTCACAAAGTCTGCTGTGGGCTTAACTGTCGTTCGTACTAAGGGTTTGCACACCACCACTAGTATACCTGTATTGGGCATGGCCCAGGGTAGCTCCTGACTCGGCCGCTGTTGCTTTTGGAGCCGGCCGGAACTCCTGCCCAGTCCTTGGGCAGAAGTAGTGCTGCGGCTGGTGGTGCTGATGGTAGCCCGCATAGAGCTGCTGGTCCTGCGGTGCTGGAACCATGGGTTTGCTATACTCAGTAGGATGTGGACACCCTGACGGAAGTCGACGACGACATGGTGCGGAGCGCCGGCGGTCTTGTAGGGTGGCTGAAATAGGGAGTGTGGGGGGACTGGGAGGTGAAGCCTCTCCAGTTGTCGGGTGGCTGGAGCTCGTTCCTGGTGGGTTATTCTGCAGATGGCAGTTGGGGCTGGGTCACAGCTCACGTTAGATTCGGAGGCAGTAGCTGCCTTCCTAGCTTGCCACTTCGCACCACTCGTATGGGTGTATGGCATAGAGGTAGGACTTCTACATGGGCGGAAACAATTAGCCGCTTGTTTTCATAAGTTGTTCACCACTAAGAACCCCCTTCAGGTTACAGCAAACTTTTCAACTGCCAAAAGGACGTTGTTGGTCACCAGTGTAACAAAGAGGTTAGAGAAATTTATCCTCTTCTAAGAGCTCCCATGAAAGGCAGGGAGAGTTAACTTAGGCAGTGCCGCACGGGACTCGCATACCTTGGTCATGGCAGATTTGACCTCAAGTTTTGGCTCATCACTGGAAGCAGTTGCTGCCATGATGTCAAAATACTTATCATCAAATGCT